>CAKNXH010000039.1:434431-448832 GCA_932178445.1 Andricus quercusramuli | reverse complement strand
ACAGTTTCCACTGTTTGTCCGTTCATCTTCCAACCGTAACCTATTTTGGTCTTTCTCTTTCTGAAGCACATCACCTTGGTCTTCCCTACGTTCACCGTCAGTTCTTTTGCTCGTACATATTCTTCGAAAATTTTTATCATCAGGTTCATACCCTTCTCATCGTCTGCTAATAGAACTACGTCGTCCGCGTATGCTAGAGAGTACAGTTTGCTATTACCCAGAATCGTCCCCCCTTTCCCTTTCTCCTTTAGCTTCTCCTCTAAGTCTGCCAGCAGCATATTAAAGAGCAGCGGACTCAACGGGCACCCTTGCCTAAGACCTCTTTCTGTCCAGAAAACCTCCCCTTTTTCCCCCCCTATCTTCACCCTAATCCTGGTTTCAGTAAAAATTTCCTTTATCCTCTTCACTAACCCTTCCTCTATTCCCTTCTCTTTCATTGCCTGCCATAGAACTTTTCTATTCACTGAGTCAAAAGCTGCTTTAAAATCTACGAACAAGGCTACTAATTTCCCTTTTTTTCTCCCTAAGTTTCTGTTAACCAAGTAGTTGAGTACGTAAATGTTATCTATTGTTCCCATCCCTTTTCTAAATCCCGTCTGATTGTGTGGGATACTTTGTTTCTCTTCTATCTGACTCTCCAACCTTTTTCTTAGAATTTCCGTGTATATTTTATAACCCACTGGCATGAGGGTGATCCCTCTGTACTCTTCTACCTTCTTACCATCCCCTTTCTTGACAAGCGGTACCACCAGCCCTGTCCTCCACTCCTCCGGCCACCCTTCTCCTTTCCAGACCTTGTTGCAGATCTTCCACATCCCTTCCCTAGTCCCTTCTCCTCCATACTTTATCGCTTCGTTCTCCATACCATCCTCTCCTGTAGCCTTGCTTCTTTTTAGTCTATCTATCGCCTCATTCACTTCTTCTCTTGTTATTTCGTTCACTTCCTCCCTTTCTCCCTGGACTGTCTTTCTATTTTCCCCTTCGATCCTATTTTGTTCTCCCCCTAGCAGACCCTTAAAATAATCCGTCCATTCATCCATTTCTATTTCTTCATTCACGCCCCTCCTTCCTCCTCTTTCCCTGTTTATCACATCCCAAACCCTACCTTCTTTGATTGCTTTTTCTACTTCTTCCTTGTATTTCTCCTTTCCTTTTTGCTTTTTCCCTTCCAGCATCCTCTCATGTTCTCTTTTTCTCATGTTGTACTCCGCCTTCTCTATTTCTCCTTTCCTCCATTTTCTTACAGACTCTTTCATTCTCTCCTTACTCTCCCTGCATTCCTCATCCCACCAGCCTCTCTTTCCCTTTTCTCTTCCTTCTTTCGCACCTATCTCATCCCTTACCTTCTCAATCGACCCTTTCAACCTCTCAATCAACACGTCTACTTCCTCCTCCTTCTCATATCTAACATTCTCCTTTTCCATTTTTTGTTCAAACACTTTTAATTTATAATTTATCTACCCCCCAGACTCCCATTTTCGCGTTCCTTTCCCCCCCTCTTTCCTTTCTCCCTCTACCGCGCTTGTGGACGCCACCTTTCAGTGTCGCTATTACTGGGAAGTGCTCGGACCCTATCTCATTCCCCACCTTCATACTGCATATCATATTCCTCATTCTTTCTTCCGCCAGGATGTAGTCTATAACCGTCTCTCCCTTACCTACAAATGTGATCTCTCCCTTCTCATCTCCTTTCATATTGCCATTACATATGAACTATCCTGTTTCTCCTATTACTTCTAGTAACCTCCTCCCCTCCCTGTCTATCTCCCTATGTTTGGAGCTCCTTATATAGGCCTCCTCTTCTTCATCCCAAGTCCCTCCCCCTTGCTCGCCAGTCCAAGCATTCAAGTCACCTCCTATCAAAACCAACTCTTCCTTCTTTTCCTCCATCCACCTCCTTATTTCTCTCCAACCTTCCTCTTCCCCTCTTCTTCTATATACACAAACCACCGCTATTTTGACTTTTCCAATTACAATCCTTCTTACCATTGTTCCATCCTTTTCCTCTCTATCCTCCTCTGTTCTCCCTTTTACTGCCAGTTCTTTTCTCACCCCCGAGACCATGCCGCCCATCCCTCTACCTTTAACGTGTTCCTTTCTCGATTCTTGCATTGTCCACACATACCCTTTAGGTAGCATCCTTTTCATCCCCTTCCAATCCTTCTCATCTGCCCATGTTTCACTCATCATAATCACATCCCATTTTTCTAACTCCCGCCAAAATCCTTCATTCTTGTTCTTCAAGCCTGACACATTCCAGAAAGCTATTTTTACGTTTTTCCCATCCCTTCCCTCTCCTATCCTCCTTACTTTTCTTCCGCCTTGCTTTTTGGAAACCCCTCTGTTTGCTCGCTAACATCTTTTGTATCTTCCTTTTTTCTACCTTTCTCAACTCTTTTTTCCTTCTTCCTTATTTCTTCTGATTCCTCGTCCCAGAACCATTCCTCTCCATTTATCCATAATCTGTCTCTCCCTATCCATACCATGTGCCCCTTTTTCCTCTCTATCCATGCCCTCTGGTCTATTTGCCATCTCCTTTTCCTCTCCCTCCATGTCAGATCCTCTTCAATTCTTTCCCTTCTTCCTTTCAATAATTTTTTGTTCTCCATAATTTTCTTTTTCTCCTCCTCACTCCCTACTTTTACTACAAACATTCCTTCCTTTCCTTCGTTCGTCCCTCCTATCCTCTTAACTCCTACCCTTACCTGCACTCCAATATTTCTCAGAAGATTTATGATTTCCGCCTCCACTGTTTCACTCTCCATTGTCAATCCCTTAATAATTATGTTATTTTTTCTCTTTACCTTTTCTTCCCCTTCCAATCTCCTTTCAATGTCACTCAGTCTCTTCTTCAATCTTTCATTCTCATTTTGCACGTTCTTATTACTCCCTATGTCTATTTCCTCACCCTCTGTTTCTTTCCCCATATGTTCATTCCTCAATTCTAAGTTGTTCACCCGTTCTTCCAGCTGTTTTATCTCAATATTTCTCCTTTCGTCATCCTCCTTCTGTCTATTCTCTATGCTCTCTAGCTTACGACATACCTTATCCTTCTCCTCTTTCCAGATTTTATCCCACTCCTCCCACTTTTCTCTTACTTTCCTTACTTCCCCCCTTACAGCATTTCCCTGCCTATTCATGTCTTCCAAACTTCTCCTTGTTTCCTCTCTAAACCCTTTTATGAGAGCCTCTAATTTTTCAAACATCCCTCCGTCCCCCCTATCTCTATCTGGTGTTTTCCGTTTAGTGAGTTTATTCCTGCCTTTCTTGCTTTCCTTATCCGTTTCTAACTCATCGTCCCCTTCCTCTCTTTTTCTTTTGTCTTCCCCCTCACTACTGGTCACGTTTCCTTTTTTTCGCCATTCGTCTAAACTTCGATTCGAGCCCGCGCTGCCTAGCTTGTTCAGGCGTTGTAGGTTAGAGGGCCTCCCGCCTTTATGGGCCGTACCTGAATCCCTTCTCTCTGCCATCCCCACCCTAGTTGGCGTCTTAAACGTCTCTTGACCGCTACCGCTACTGTCCCCCTTCACTCCACTAACCGAGCTCGCAACCTCGTCAGCAATTGCCTCATCTCCCGCCTGACCTCTGGCGCCCGTTTGCGGACTTCTTACCGTCGACATCCCCGTATCCAACGGGGATCAAGGATAGTTTGATAGATAGTGTTCTCATTTTCTCAAGGCTATATTTGGCTTAAGCTGACGTGTCGTGCCCTAGCACCTTTTCCTCTTTCTCACTTTTTGGATACATTATTTCCCATAGTGAGCACAGGTAGGTGAAAGTTTCTTTTGCTAAAGGCCAAGTGGCCTGAGCCAGAACATGGCGGATCAGACAGGGAATTCGGATCCCCCCGATAAAGAAGCTTTTGGAAGCAAAAACGGGTCTTTAAGCAACAGAGATGAGTGTATGGATCTGGATTCTCAATTGGACCAGAACATTTTAAATAGCTCCCTACAAAACCTCAGTCATGAGATCCAGCAATCTCAGTCTTTATCAAGTCAAAGAAATCCGCAAAATGACGCCGCCCCTAACCTAAATTCGGTAAGGCAAAGACCTGGAAAGCGTGACTCCTCCCATCTGAAAGATTCTTCGATTATGGATAAAGAAAAAATACGCCATACAAGTGATTCGAGGACTTTCAATTCCTTTGAACAGATGTCAAAAAATCGCTACTCTATCCACAACAAAGGTCCTTTTTTCTTAAATGTAGAACCAAAAAAAGATTGTGATCCAAAGCATGTTATGGTGGTTGGAAAAATCTTGCATACTTCCTTTCCCGGTGCCATTAAACATATTGAGAAATCAGGCTATTCAAGAATCATAGTAGAATGTTACGAAGCGAAATGTGCTAATAAGATTGTAGACAGTTCTGATCTCTTAGCCAAATCTAACCTGACTGCTTTCATTCCTAATTATCGGGTAGCTCGTGAGGGTGTCGTGCGCGATATTCCCTTCGAAATCTCTGAGGACGATATTGTTAGATATTCGGTAACAAGTTCTAAATGCTCCGTGCTTAATGCTCGTCGCTTTGTAAACAAAAATGATAAAGGAGATTTGGTCCAGACAAAAACAATGCAGATTAAATTCGAAGGTCAAGAGGTCCCGGATTTCATAGATATCTTTCATTTGAGAGTTAGAGTCGAACCGTACATTACACAACCGAAAATCTGCTACCAATGCTCTAGGTTTGGCCATGTGGCCAAACAATGCAAAAATCCTCGATGTAGATTTTGTGGTGGAGCTCCCCATGACACTGGAGTTCAGTGTCCTCAGGAAACAGCTTACGTCTGTCTTAACTGCAAAGGCTCACACTTACCCTCAGATAAGAAATGTCCAGTCTACATAGATCAAATTTCGATCAGGAGAATTGCAGCGCTTAGGAACATTCCTATTAATAACGCCTCACGTCTTTACCATCAGGAAAAGAAACGTGCTCAATGTAACAATTCCACCTTTGATATAGATTCTTTGATTAAATTACCATCCACATCTGCTTCGGTTCCTCTACAGGTACCTAACTTCAATTACTCCAACTTTCCTAACTTTGGAGACGTCGACTTGGATTCTGCCATGGGTAACCCAAGTTCAAGCTTACAACAACCTTTCGCAGCTGTCACAGCTTTCCCAAAACCAAAATTACACTTGCATTCTCAGAATAAACAGAATGTCCCTCATACATCGGATTCTCGTCAAAACCTTAATCACAATAGCAAAGGTGCTGCCCAGAATCGCTTGACCAAACTTCGAACAACTCTAACATTATTGCAACAACTGATATTCCCTCTACACCAAACTATGTTAGGCCCTGCCCCTCTACTCCATCTTCCCCCTTTAATTCCTTTTCTCCTCAATTTGCTGAAAGTCTTGAACAAATGATGTCCTTTTTGACGCAACTTTACCATCAAATGGCTCCTTTGCTTGCCATGCTTAATAATTTCAATTCCATCTCCCATCAACATCTCAATTCTACACCTTCCTCACAGACAGCTACTTCCAATATCTCTTCTTAATAAATGGTTACAGAAAATTCCTTAAATATTCTTCAATGGAATTGTCGGGGAATTTTCCCCAAAAAAGGTTCGCTAGAAAAAATTGCAAACAAATTCGATATAATCCTCTTAAATGAGACCTGGCTTAAACCCCAGTCCAGATTTATTTTCAGGGGCTTCAATGTAGTAAGAAAAGATCGACCTGATCGATTAGGGGGTGGTCTTTTAATTGCCATTAGAAATGACATTCCTTTCAGACAAATTGACTCAATTTATTGTAAGGACGACTCCCTTGATACCTTGGCAGTAGTCATACCAACTGATTTGGGACAGCTACTGATTGTTAACGTTTATAAAAATCCTCGCGCTTCGGCTGGAATAATTAATTGGCAGACTTTCTTTGATTCTACCTCAAACTTTTCTTGTACCCTCATTGGAGGTGACTTCAATGCACATCACCCATCTTGGGGTTGTGAATCTTCTTGCCCATCAGGGAACTCAATTTTTAATGCATTATCTGATGCGGATCTATTCGTTATTAATAATGGGGAATCGACTCTATTTCTTCGTCCAGGACAGCCTAAATCAGCTATAGACTTAACAATGGTCTCTGCTAATTTAAAATTAATTTCTTCATGGTCAGTTCTTGAAGACAAAATGGGTAGCGATCACTTCCCAATAAAAATTGAGATTGGCATTCCTTTTAAGTACCATCAATTTTTTTCACATAAATATAATCTAAAAAGAGTTGATTGGAAAATTTTCAAATCCTATTTGTCGTCAGTTCATAAAGAAGAAAATCTTCCCAAACTCCAATCTCCATATGATATTACCAATGCATACTATAATTTTGTAAACGATATTGATGAGGCCCTTCATAAGGCAGACCCCAAAATAGATAGAAAACCTTCTAGGAGGAAATTATATCCGAGCTCTCCACCTTGGTGGAACGACGAATGTGACAAGATTTCTCGCGTTAGGTTAGCCAAATATAAGCATTATGTGGCCTCTTCGAATTATGAGAACTTTATTGATCTACAAAAATATCAAGCATTAACTACTAAAAGGTTTAAAGTTATTAAATGTACTAGTTTCAGATCATATTGTGAATCTTTGTCGTTCAATTCCCCTATTTCTAATGTATGGAATAAAATAAGAGGATTTCGCCACAGATTGATGAATCCGCCTTCGCCCACCTCTAGTTCTATAAATTTAGACACATTAGAAAACATGAACGCTTACATCGATAGCTTTTTAGCAATGTCTAAAGATTTTTCTAATGTCGTGATACCTCCTCTCCCAATTTCATTCTCAGAAAGGAATTCTCTCCCCCTGAGTGACACTTCTACTCCTCCCTTTCTAATTAACAATGCGTCTCAGCGTGTTGAAATTTTCGAACAATCATTTTCTTTTGAAGAATTGACTTCTGTTTTGAGGAGTTTAAAACTTAAATCCTCTTCTGGTCTAGATAAAATAAGCTTTGAGGTAATATCAAACCTTTCAAAAGCCTCACTTCTCCATTTGCTCCATATTTTAAATCATATTGTTAATGAAAGTGTGTTTCCTGATTCTTGGAAAGATTTTTTGATCTTCCTCCTTCCAAAAAGTAATAAAAATAAATTTAGACCAATTGCGTTAGCTTCTTGTTTTTTAAAAATAACAGAGAAACTTATTTTAAATAGACTTGTTTATTGGTTAGAAAATCAAAATATCCTTCCTCCGTCCCAGTATGGTTTTAGGAAAAATCGTTCCTGTGCTGACAATCTGGCGATACTCTCTTCGGAATTATATCTATCTCAAGCAAAAAATCAATATACAGCCTGTCTGTTCTTGGATGTCAAAGCCGCCTATGACAACGTCATTCCAAACATTTTAATTAATGATCTAATTGACATAGGTATTCCAATTAAAATTTGCAAATTTATATTAAACTTAACCCACAAAAGAAACCTTTACTTTAGAATTAACGGCGAGAACAAAGGACCATTTATAGTTGAAAGAGGTCTCCCACAGGGCTGCATTCTTAGTCCTATTTCGTATACTATTTATACAAAAAAATTACATTCAATTTTATATCCAGGTTGTAAAATTTTAGAATTCGCAGATGACATAGTCCTTTATTTTACGGGGTACGATTTAAAGGAATGCATCACAGTTCTCCAACAAAGTTTAAACAGTATAAATTCCTTTTTAAAGAAAAGGGGACTATCCTTATCGCCAGATAAATCTAAACTAGTTATTTTTCCGATACCAGTCAATAATATAATAGGTAACGTTTCTATCTCTATAGATGATCACACTATCAACCCATCTGAGTCGGCTACTTTTTTAGGAGTCATTTTTCATTGTACCTTATCCTGGGATCTACACTTCTTAAAACTAATTCATAGAGGCAATCAGGTTCTCAATATTTTGAAATGCTTATGTGGTACGTGGTGGGGCTCTCACCCTCAGACACTTAAAGTTCTATTACTCCTTGGGGAGAAGCTCTTTTGACTATGGTAGCCATGCCCTTTCCATTTATAGTGGTGACACTTACTTTAGGAAATTAAACAAATTACACAATAGATTTTTACGTGTTATCTCCGGTTACCGTATATCCACACCTATTATTGTTATGCAAGCTGAATTGAAGGAACTCTCAATAATGTCTAGATTCCAATTATTATCAGATAAATTTCTAACTAAAACTTTTTTAACTGTAAATCATCCAGTTCATTCTATTCTCCACCAATTATACTATATAACTAAGAATGGTTTAACTCAATTTAATGTGGATAAAGGTTTTTTCTTGTTAAAGTTCTATTATAAACTTAAGGGTTATAAAGATCGAGTTCTCAACTCAGCCACTCCGTTACACTTCTTAAGTCCTTATCCATTAAAGTACTTCTAACCGACAATTGATTTAAACATAGGTTTATCTATACAACTCAGTCATTTCCCTGATATAATATTCCACAACTTTATTAACAGCAAGTTTTACGATTTCACCCACTTTTACACGGACGGCTCAAAATTCCCAGAATCTTCAGTCGGGGTTTCTATATACTCCCCGCAGTTAAATATTGAAGTTAAATTAAGGATTTCCGAACATGCTTCTATCTATACCGCGGAAGCGTTAGCTATTAGCGAAACTATTGAACTTATCTTGGATAATCACATTTCCAATTCAGTGATCTTCTCGGACTCAAAAAGCGTTTTACAAGCTTGTAAATATTTTAATGCCTCGTCCTCTACGTCATATCTCATCTACAAGATTCGAAACCTCCTGTATATAGCTGCAGAAAATAATCTAAATACTGTCTTAGTGTGGATCCCTGGTCACAAGGGTATTCCGGGTAATGAAAATGCGGATAACTTAGCTAAAATAGCTACCACAGAAGGAACATTTCAAGATCTTAAACTTCCACACACTGATATTTGGGCAACAATCCTTCCTCTGCATTTGAACTCTGCTCTGGAGATATGGAGTAGAGCTTCAGAATCAGCAGGAATTGGTCAATATTATTTTCAGAACTTTTTTGATATATCTAAATTCAACAAACCATGGTTTCATAATAGTAAACTTGACAGGAAATCAATAGTCACCATTTCCAGACTACGTGCTAATCACTATAACCTAGCTGCTACCCTAGCTAGGAAAAATTTCATCGATGGTGGGGAGTGCGCATTTTGCGGATTTCCTGACGAAGATATTAATCATGTTATATGGGCCTGCCCTAGATATTCAGATTCCAGAAAATTACTTGAATCATCTCTCATAAAAAATAGAATTTTCCCACCATTTAGCATTGAACCTTTTCTCTTCAATCCTACAAAAAAAGCTTTTCTTCCAATCCTAAAATTTTTCAAAAACAATAACTTACTTCTGTAACCTCCTTTATGTTCACCAGTTTCATTTTACTTTACACCATTACTATCAATTTCAATTTCAAATCATATTTTCGCGCGCTTTGCTTTCTTACGTACAACGCCATCTTCATTCTACTTCCACCAATCTTGCTTATTATAACCTCTCTACTTTCCATACACATACGATTCCTAATAACAGTTTATAACCAAAAAACCTATCCTTGCGGCACATTATTATCTTTTGAGGCATATCAAACACTTGAAGCTTACTAATTGTCATAGCCATGGCCAAATAGGTCACGCTTTATTTGCATGGAGTAAACTATCTCCAGACCTAGGCTAATCGTCCCCCCCCCCCCCACATTGTGGAAGGGAGTGTGGGTAGCAAAGAAGAAGAAGAAGAACCTTACCCACTGTTCCACGACGCTACCCTCTCTTCACCTGCCTATCTCTTACCCCCCTTGCCCCACAACA
This sequence comes from Andricus quercusramuli, assembly GCA_932178445.1. Lineage (NCBI taxonomy): Eukaryota > Metazoa > Arthropoda > Insecta > Hymenoptera > Cynipidae > Andricus > Andricus quercusramuli. The sequence continues at coordinate 439,020 of CAKNXH010000039.1, read as the reverse complement.
ATTTTTCACTCCTAACCTCAAAACTTTCGTACACTCCAATTTCCTTTTCACACACCTCACTTTCAACCTTTACACCCTTGCCTACACTCACCCTTCTTCCTTCACACCTGATCTCCGCACTCAATGCCCTTTCTCCTTCCACACACGCTGATTCCCTTCACCAAAACCAAAAAAACCAACACTTGACACAAAACAGTTCTCTCGCGATCGGTTAAAAAAAATTAATTTTCAATAAAAATACTAATTTTCAACCAAATAAAAATTGATTTTCAATAAAAAGGAAATCATTTTGTACCAAAAAAGAATCATTTTTAACAAAATACACGAATTTTCAATCAAATATTTAGTTTTTAATGGAATTTTCAACTAAAAAGGTGAATTAGAAGATTTATATTCAAACTAACATTATATAGTTAAATTTTCAGTTAAAAATTGAATTTTCAATACAAGAAACTAATTTTGAACCAAAAAGATTGATTTTCTCTGAAAAGAAAGATTAATTTTTAATAAAATACCTGCATGAATTTTCAACCAAATAGCTGAATTTTCAACTGCAGAAGATAAATGTTCAACCGAACATGGGATAGTTAAATTTTGAGTTAAAAAAATAATTAAAATTTTTTTAACAAAATCGTTAAATTGTGACAAAGTAGTAATTTTTTTGGTTGAAGATTCATAATTTTGTTTTAATTCATTTCTTTTGTTACAATTTTAACTATTTTGTTGAAATATCGTTTTTTAAAAGTTGAAAATGAAATTTTTAGTTTAATAATGTGAATATTTCATTGTTGCTTAAAAATTCATCTTTGTTTCTTGAAAATTCGTCTTGTTGAGTTGAAAATTCAATTATTTTGGTAGAAAATTAATATCTTTGGGTTAAAACTTCAACTTTTTTGCTAAAAATTCATATGTTTGGTTTGAAAATTCAACTAATTGGCAGGAAATTGGTCTTTTCGGCTTGAAAATTCAACCTTCATTGGATTTTTTTCTTTGTTGATTAAAAAATATTTTCTGGTAAAAAATTAACCTTGTTTATTAAATCAACCATTTTTTATGTAATATACATGACATACTTAACAGATAAGAAAGAAATTTGCAGCATTATCTGAGAGCATGAGAAAAATATTTGGCACTTTTTTACACTTTTTTACCAAATTTCCGATCCCGTGTATTGGCCTTCTGCCAAATTTGTGCATATATATATATATATATATATATATATATATATTTAAGAATTTGTAAGAATATTTTTATTTTGCCGGTGCGGAAAATTACTTACCTCTAAAGTGCGCATGCGCCATTGTTATTCTAGAATAATATTTTGTCTTTTCATGAGTTTCGATAAGTTTTTCTTACCGATTTCATTATATGTAATTTCAATTGCTAAACTACATTTTTCGTTAAGGATTCATATTTTTTTCGAATAGACAATTAATTTTACTTGGTTGCAAGTTTAATTCTTTTGTTAAAAATTAATTTTTTTGGTCGAGGATTCATCATCTGAATTGAAAATTCATCTCTTTGGTTGAAAAATGATTGTTTTTAACTGAAAATGTCACTATTCCAGTTGCGTTTTCCATCATTTTAGTATCTCCTTGGCTGAACATTAACTTTTTGAATTAAGAATGTAACTATTCAATTTTTGTTTATAAAATTACCCTTTTTAGTTGAAAATTCTTACTTTTTTTATAAATTAATCTTCTTGCTTAGAAAATCATCTTTTGTGTTGAAAATTTAACTATTCCATATGAAGATTAATAATTTAAGTTCAAAATTCATTAGTTTTGTAGATAATTCATCAGTTAAGTTGAAAATTAGTTTTTGTTATTTTTTGTGGAAAATTAATTTTTGTACCTGCAAAATTTTACTATTCCACTTTTTGATAGAAATTTATCTCCTTCAGTTCAAAATTTGACTATTTAGTGGAGAACTCGTATAAAAATAATATTTTTGGACAAAAATTCAATTATTGGGTTAATTTTTGTTCGAAAATTCATCTTTTTCGGTTGAAACTTCATGTATTTTGTTTAAATTTTTTTTTTTTAGAAATTAATCTTCTTGGTTCAGAATTCATATTTTTTGTTGAAAATTCAACTACTCCAGTTAAATATTAATCATTTGAGTTGAGATTTCATCAGTTATTTGGTTGAAAATTGATCTTTTCTAGTTGAAAAATCAAATATTTAGTTAAGAATTCATGTATTTTGTTCAAAAATGTTCTTTTTGGCAGAAAATTAAACTTTTTGATTGAAAATTCAACTATTTGGTTAATTTTTGGTTGAAAATTAATCTTTTTTAGTTGAAAATTATTATATTTTGTTGACATTTTTTTTGCAGAAATTAATCTTCTTGGTTAGAAATTTATTTATTTTTGTTGAAAATTCAACTATGACAGTTAAAGATTCGTCATTCTAGTTGAAAATTCATCAGTTTGGTCAAAAATTTAATGTTTTTTTTTGTGTGGAAAATTAGTTATTTTAACTCACAATTTTACTATTCTATGTTTGGTTGAAAACTGATATTTTTAGTTCAAAATTCATCTATTTAGTAAATTTAGTTGAATATTGATGTATTTTATTTGAAATTCGACGTCTTTTTGGTTAGAAAATTAATCTTGTTTGTCCAATATTCATCTTTTTGGTTCACGATTTAACTATTTGTTTGAAAAATCGTCTTCTTTGGTTGAATATTAATTTTGTTGTAGTTGAAAAGAAGTCATTGAAAAAAAAGACTTTTGTCGAAAACTCCTACACGGTTTTCTACACATTTCTTCATTTCATTCTTGAATACAAATTTATTTCGGGTTAGAAAATTAATCTTGCTTGTTGAAAATTTATTTTTTTGGTTCAGGATTCAACTATAAGGTTCAAAATTTATCATTTTTGGATGAATTCAATTGGTTGAAAATTATATATATTTTTTTTTTGAAAATTAATTTTTTATACGAAAAATTTGACAATTTCATTTTTGGCTGGAAACATTTTTTTAGTTTAAAATTAGATTCTTCTTCAAAGATTCATCTTTTTTTATTGAAAATTCATCTATTTGGTTGAGGATTCAACTATTTTGTTAAACATTAGTTTATATCATTTAATTCTATAGCAATTTCGTCTTTTGTTAGTAAAGTCATCTTTTTTTGTGGAAAATTAACTTTTGGGCATTCAACTATTTTGTTGAAAATGCAATATATTCCGACTTAAAATCTTAAGAATTTAAAGTGTTTGATATTGAAGTCAATATGGTATTTACAATTATTTTATTCGAAATACTTTATTTCCCTATTATTCCCTTATTTTCGTAAAAAAATAACTGAATTAATTAATTTATTTGTAAATTACAATAAAATTGGGTTAACATTTTGGTGGGTTGTCATGAAATAAGAAATAACCATTAATTGAATGTAAAAGCATCATATTTTTTCGAAATATTTAAGGTAATGTCATATTATCAATGTAGTGACAGACAATTAATTCTTGCATATGAAACGCTAGAATCAATTTTCCATTTTGCAAGATAGTATCATCGGATTCTGAAAACATTTCACAGCCGATGAGAAATTTTGTTTCGGTGTTAGCAGGAAGCACGCTTGCTTCCACAGATTCTAAAATCTTTTTTTCTGGAGTACCAGCATTATATAGATCAACTTTCAATTTGAAAATGTCATGGTGAGGTGTAAAATGCAAATATATATACAACGAATTATAAGTCTGAAAGCCCAGTTTTTCGCTTTCCATCCGCAATGTACACATCACTCTTGTCGAAGGATGATTTGTTAGAATCCCGAATGACGTCTCTACTGGTTTCTTGTATAAAGGTTGAACGAATTCATTGAAATTTTCAATCCTCCACACAAAAACTGATTCAACTTTTTTTACGTTTGTAATACGATGCATATCAGGTTCATCAATTTTTCCTGCAATGCCTTCTTCAATGAAACCAGACATCTTCTTTCCTGGGTAAAAAAGGGAAATATTACTCTGCTATAAATTTGAATGAAAAAAAATAACTATTGTTAAAGCGGTTCAAATATTGACATACAATTTTTTATATTATTCTTAAGTAGCTCAGATGTTCATCATCAGTAAATATCCATTCTTAATTTTGTGAGGTTTCCAAAAAAATGCGTTTTTCTAAAAGAACATTTAGGGGTTGCACCAACCTCCCTAACAACTAGATCAATTTTTCTTTATTTTTAATTGTTTGAATAACTTTCATTGTTAGAATGTAATAATGACTGGAATAAGGAAGGTAAGTGTAGTTTTTTTTTTGTAAATTATTCAACAAAATTTCATCAGCTTTTCCCGAGAGATTTTTGGTGTACACTAGATTGCAAGATTGCATCGGATTGCATGAGGGTGGCATGGGATTGCAGGAGGTTGGCTCATTTTGCGCGGTTCCTGAAAAAATAAGATGCCTTCTTTTTTTAAGAACGTTTAGAGGTTGCACCCATCTCTTCAACAACTAGATTAATTTTTCTTCATTTTCAATTGTTTGAATAATTTTTTATTGTTGAAATAGTACTATTGACTGTAATACGGCAGAAAAGTGTAGGTTTTTTGTAAATTATTTAACAAAATTTCATTAGCTTC
>CAKNXH010000039.1:415507-434421 GCA_932178445.1 Andricus quercusramuli | reverse complement strand
GGGATTGCATGGGGGTGGCATGGGATTGCATGAGGTTGGCTCATTTTTCGAGGTTCCCGAAAAACGAAATTGCGTTCTATTTCAAAGAACGTGTAGTGGTTGCACCCATCTCTTCAACAAGTAGATCCATAATTTTTCTCTATTTTCAATTGTTTAAATAATTTTTTATCATTGAAATGTTTTAATTGTATGTAATAAAGCAGGAAAGTGAAGGTTTTTTGTAAATTACTTAAGAAAATTTTGTTAGCTTCTCCCGAGAGGTTTTTGGTATACACTAAATTGCAAGATTGTATGAGATTGCATGAAGGTGGCATGGGATTGTATGAGGTCGGCTCATTTTTTTAGGTTCCAGAAAAAAGAAAATGCGTTCTTTTTTAGAGAACGTTCAGGGATTGCACCCATCTCTTCAACAAGTAGATCAATTTTTCTTCATTTTCAATTGTTTAAATAATTTTTCATTGTTGAAATGTTACTATTGACTGTAATAAAGCAGGGAAGTGTAGGTTTTTTGTAAATTACTTAAGAAAATTTTATTAACTTCTCCCGAGAGGTTTTTGGTGTACACAAGATTGCAAGATTGCATGGGATTGCATGGCTGTGGCATGGGATTGCATGAGGTTGGCTCATTTTGTGAGGTTCCCAAAAAGAGAAAATGCGTTCATTTTTAAAGAACATTTAGAGATTGCACCCATCTCTTCAACAAGTAGATCAATTTTTCTCTATTTTCAATTGTTTAAATAATTTTTTATCATTGAAATGTTTTAATTGAATGTAATAAAGCAGGAAAGTGTAGGTTTTTTGTAAATTACTTAAGAAAATTTCATTAGCTTCTCCCGAGAGAGATTGCATGGGATTGCATGAGGTGTGCTCATTTTGTGAGGTTTTCGAAAGAATATGCGTTATTTTTTAAAGAACGTTTAGGGCATGCACACATCTTTACAACAACTTGATCAATTTTTCTTTATTTTCAATTTTTTAAATAATTTGTATTTTTGTAATGTTACTATTGACTGTAATAAGGCAGGAAAGTGTAGGTTCTTTGAGAATTATTCAAAAAAATTTAATTAGCTTCTCCCGAGGGATAAGTACTCGGATTTTCGATGTACACTAGATTGCAAGAGTGAATGGAATTGCAAAAGATTCTATAGAAATTCCATTATAGAAAATCGTTATATAAAAAACAGTTAAAGGATAATCAGCATTGGATTAAATAATAAAAAAACAGTGAAGGAATTATTGTAAAAAGTAGAGTAACTACAGAGGTACGATTTATTTTAGACCACCACATAATCCCATATGAATGTACACAAAAATAGTAATTCTGCACAAATAAACTTTACACGCCAAAAATTTGTGAATTCCGTTGATATCTTTAAATCTCCTACACCTTTTAGAATCCCTGAAAAAACTTGTTAAATACCTATCAATCTTTTAAATCAAAATTGCATTAGGAAAAGAATCCCCAAGACCCACGAATCGACATTGGCAATACAGCGAATTTTGAAAATTTTTATTTTAGTATTTTGTAAACTTATCGTCATAACTTTTAGTTAAACATATTTTTGAGCATGTGTGGGCTTTTTAAACATAGAAATACACTACGAAAAATATGCACAAGACCCAGGAATCGTTATTGGCAATTCAGCGAATTGAAAAATGTTTTATTTTGGTATTTTATGAACTTATCTTCATAACATGTAGTTGAAATATTTTTGTGAGCATGCGTTTGTTTTTTAAACATAGAAATACACTGGAAAAAAATTGACAAGACCTAGGAATCGAAATTGGAATTACATCAAATTTCAATTAAGATTTGTGGATCTTGCCGAATTTTTTTGTGGTATATTTCTAGGCTTAAAAATTCCACATAAGCTCAAAAAATGTTATACTTATAAATAAAATAATTCTGTTAACTACAAAATTCCGAAATAAGAAAATTTTCGGTAATTGAATTTCGAATCCTGGGTCTTCTACATTTTTTTAGTGTATTTCTGTTTTTAAAACCCCATATATGCTCAGAAAAATGTTTAAATTACAAGTTATAAAGATAAGTTCATAAAATACAAAAATCAAAATTTTGAAAATTCGCTGTATTGTCAATTTCGATTTCTGGGTCTTGTGGATTCTTTTTCTATTGTGTTTCTATGTTTAAAAAACCCACACATGCTCACAAGATCACAAAATATCAAACTCAGAATTTAAAAAATTCGCTGTATTGCCAATTTCGATTCCTGGGTCTTGGGGATTTTTTTTCTAATGCAATTTTGTCACTCTATTTGCAAACGTGTTAAAAAAAATTTCCGAAAACAATGGTAAATTAAATAGGAATTATCTTTTAGAAAATGATAGATTAAAATCCGAAAAAAATTGAGAAATTTTTTTGACCTCCAGGTATGTAGAAAAAAAATTGAAACTCAATAAAATTGAAAAACTCTACAAACAAGAAATTTTTTAAACCTTTTTTTCGAGCGCTGGTAACCAAGCTGCATGTCGATCGATTCCAAATTAATTATACTTTTTAGGACCCCAATACGCTACTTTTCCGCGTTGTAGCGATTTCGAATTTCAAAAGTATTTATTTTCGACCCACCCTACTGTACAATCCCTTAAAATCTTTAAAATCACTGGAAATCCCCTAGAATTGATTTCAATTTTATTTATTTTTCCAAGTTCACTAGAAATATCTTGAAATTTTTGGAAATTCTACAAAATTCTTTGATATCCCTTGAAATTTTTTTAATCTCTGGAAATCCTTTCGAATTCCTTAAAATCCTCGAAAATATTTGGAAATCTTTGAAATCCTCGAAATGTATCGAAATGCCTTGCAATCCGCAGAAATATTTCTTAGTCTCTTAAAAACCGATAAAATATTTTTAAATAAGTTGAAATATTTAGAAATCCCATAAAATCCTTGTTAAAACCCTTTGAAACCTCTGCAAATCTCCTGATATCTTTGCAAATCTATTTTAAATAAATAAATAATTAGTTTGTACTTTCTATATTTTTTGCATTGACTTTTCCAACATTTTAAAATTCTTTATTTCTTTACTGATTTTTTTATAAAGATTTTCTATAATCATTTTTCTAGAATCGCAAAAAAATTATAAGAAATAAATTACATGAAAATCATTATAGGCCTATACTAAGTTTCCTATAACATTTTGTCCTTATGGGAATCGCAAGGTAATATCAAAGATTGCATTGGATTGCAAAGGATTGCATAATATTGCATAAATTAATTGCAGAGAGAGCGTACACTAAGATTACACGAGTAATTAACCCCTTGGCTTCTCTTATGATCACATTTTTCGTTACTTACCCATGATTATTTAAACAATTTCCATTTTTTTAAACAATTTTGTCGATAAAATGAATGAAAATTGATTAAAAAATTATGGGTAAATAATGAAAAGTGTCAACATAAAAGAAGCTAATTGAAATTTATTGAAAAACTTGCAAGAACTGCACTTTTCTGCATTATTTCAGTAAAATGTTACATTTTAACAGTGAGAAATTATTTAAACAATTAACAATAATGTGAATTCTGTCGAGTATGTTGACAGAATTTAAATAACAAATAAAAGCGGTTTGAACCATTAATAGTTTGTACAAAAAATTTTTATTTTACCATTAAAAATTATGCTGTGATAAAAAAATACGCAAAAGTAATATTTACAATATTGTTCCTTTTTTTTGACATTGCATGATTTATGAAATGTTTCGTTATTCTATTAATTGAACTATAAATTTAAAAAATTTCAAACACTCGATAGATTACCAATTAAACCGCGGAAAAACTAGCTTTATTATAATGGAAAAATGATGTATTATGTCACATAATTAATTTAATTTAATAAATAGTTAAGATACTGTACGTGTTAATAAAAATAGATTATTTTTCTTTTATTTGTGCTCTTAATTAAAAATTCCGGATTTCCTAAACTTTACTCAGGTGTTTCAAGACCAATTGAACTGGTTAAAATTAGGGGTCGTTCATAAAATGCGTTACCAATTTTGGGCTATCCTCGTAAAAACAAACGAAATAGGGTGATTTTTCACGAAAATAAGGGAATAACAGGGAAATAAATTTTTTCAAATAAAATTAATGTAACTACCATATTGAATTCAATACGATACACTTTAAATTCCTAAGATTTCAAGTCGAAATAGGTATATTGAATTTTCAAAGAAATTTTCGAAATTCAACCACTTAAGTTTTAACAAAAAAGTTTATTTTTCACCAAGAAAGATGACTTTCCTACCATAGAAGAAGAATTTACGATTCAAAAGGGCAATTTTTGTGCAAAACTTTTAAATTTTCTTTCAAAAAAAGATTACTTTATCAAAAATTTAATTTTCAACCTGCATAATAGCACTTTCACCAAATGGTCGAATTTTCAAGCAAAGAAGATTACAATTCAAACAAAAACTGTTGAATTTCCAACCCAAAACGTTGAATTTTCAACAAAAAAGTTTTTTTTTACGGAGAAAGGTGACTTCCTCTACCAGAAGAAGAGTTTTCAAGCAGTCGAATTAAACGAGAAACCCTAATTTTTTACAAAATACATATGTAGTTGAATCCCGAACGAAATAGATGAATTTTAAATCGAGAAAGATGAATCTTCAATCAAATAGTTGAATTTTCAATTAAATGTTATTGTCTTAACCAAAAATAGAATCGTTAAATCTAAAATCTTCAACAAAATACACATTTTTTTACCAAATAGTTGCATTTTCAACTTATACAGGATAAATTTCTAACTAAAAATGAAATAGCCAAAGTTGTAGATGAAAAAACGAATTTTGAATAAAATAAGTGGATTTTACTGTTTTTACTCAATAAGATTAATTCTCCAACCAAAAAGGCGAATTTTAAAATACATCAATTTTCAATACTTTTGTTGAATTTTAAAACCAAATAGACGAATTGTCCACAAAACAGTTGAATTTTCGACACGAAAATATGACTTTTTTTAATAAAAAATTTAATTTTCTAGCACAAACATGAATTTGTTTAAAAATAGTTTAACCTTTTAAAAATTGTAGAATTTACAACCAGAAATATGAATTTCCAACAAAAAAGTTAATTTTCAACCGAATAATTTAATTTTCTCCCAAAATACTGATTGATTTTTCAACCAAAAAATATACAAAACATTTGAATTTTAAACCCAAAATTATAATTTTTCAACAAAAAAGTTAATTTTATAGCACATACTTAAATTTTTATAAAAATAGTTTAATTTTTAACAAAATAGTTGAATTTTAAACCAAAAATATGAATTTTCAACTAAAACAATGAATCTTCAACAAGAAAAAAATTCATTTTTTAAGAAGTAGTTTAACTTTAAATCACGTAATTGATTTTTTAACAAAAAAATATGAATTTTCAACCAAGAAGATTAATTTTGTACAAAAAAAAGACGAATTTTCAACGAAATACATGAATCTTCAAGTAGATAAGATCCATTTTCAAATGAAAATGTTAATTTTCAACCAAAATGAAATAGTTTATAAATTGAGTTGTTCAGTTTAGTTAGTTAAAACGCATTAATTACCAATCAAAGAAACCAATTCTCCACAAAAAAATTTCAATTTTCAACCAAAGAGATGAATCTGAAACTAAAATGATTAATCTTAAAAAAAAAATAAATAATAAGAATTTTCAACAAAAGAGTTCAACATTCAACCTGAAAGATGATTTTTTTAACAAGAAGATTCATTTTCTAAAAATGGAATAGTTGAATTTTCAGTCAAAAAGATGAATCTTCAACCGAAAAAATGAATTTTCAACAAAGTAGCTCATCTTTTAAGCAAATAGCTGAATTTTTGACCAAAAAGATGCCTTTTTCAGATAATAGTTGAATGCTTCGAAAAATGGGAAGAAAGACCATATTTCGCAAAATTCACAAACTTTGTTAATGATTACCAACCGCAGTTTTCGGCGAGGTTTTCGGCGTGACCCCCAGTCTCCTCAAATTGGTAATGTAGTTCATGGACGGCCCCTTATTAATAAAATAGAAATGTGAAAAATATCAGGAGAAAAATTAATTGGTTTTACAATTTTATTTAAATTAAATTAAAAATCCTTACCTTTTATTTTCAGTTTCACAGGTCCAGATGAGCTGAAGAGTTGCTGCATAAAGCGTCCAGTTTGTAATGCCATAATTGTGATAACCAACGCATACAAAATTTTTTTGTAGCAGTAAGCAGAATTCCTATAAGTGTTTCATGGAGAGAAGACATTTTCAAGAGAAAATACAGTGTTGCCACTGGACCGGGAATTTTTTAAGACCGGTAAAAACCGAGGAAATGTCTAGAAATTTTCACATGGACCGGGAATTCTGTTTAATTTTCGATAAAAAACCTTAAAGTTTACAAAATAATTGTTAGGAGTTTCAATGTCAACAACAACACACAGCGTCTTTAATATTGTAACAAATATTTATCAAAATATTTATTGAGTAAGAAAAACTAATACATTAAATTTTATTTGTCAAATACTATTTTTATTCGTATGAACGGGAAACATTTTTGCGAACCGGGAAATGACCGGGAGTTTTTTCCGAAGATGAAAGTGATCACTACACGGAAAAAATGTATCCGTAACAAAATCACAAACTAGTAACTAGGTCCCGGATATGATAAAAATTAATCGGATATTGATGTATTTTCGTGAATAATCTGCGAACTTTGAGAAAGAATTGACGAACTCGATGTGAATATTCTAAAACGGTTCATAACTTTTTTTTACGCGAATAATCACAAAAATATTACGAGTGATTGGGAAAAGATTCTTAGATCACTCACGAGCTTGCCCGACAAATCTGGGAACTGGAAAGTAGGTTCGCCTGTACGTGGCCCGCACACACGCTAGCCCAATCGCGCGGTGCGTGTGTGCGATCGTATGTGGGTAATTGTCAAATTGAAGGCAAACTTGAAGTCCCAGTAATATAACATTAACTTAGAAACTCGTGCTGTTTTTTTTTAATGTAATAAACACTTATTATCATCCTCTACAAAATGGTCAGTTTTTTTTTCATTTCTGTTCCTATTTACTTTAATTGAATATAAGAACACCCGAAACGTCATTACCGTACGGCGTCCCAACCTCACTTTGCACAAAGATAAACTGATTTTCTCCTTTTTTTAGACAGTAACCTGAAAAACGCTCAACGTATCAAGTTTGAAAACTTCACATGAACATAAATTTAATATATGCACATTTTTCAAATCAAATTAATAATATTTTAAAAACCTTGAAGTCTGTCCCTCAATTTTTGTCATTTCAGACGTCATTACCGTACTTTTTTTTTCTAGTAAAATATTGTAGTTACAGTTGAGTAATAATTACGGAAATATTAGGTGTATCGTTTATTACAAGATTTTATAAAATTAAGCTTGAAATATTCACTCTATTTTTTGTGAATCCAATATTAAAACTGAAAAGTGCATCTTGACAACAAAAACGTCATTCCCGTTCGTGCGCTAAAAACCATTTTTTGGGGTGAAAAAAAAATTATAAAAACCATTACGTTCCCAGCTAACACAGTTACTAGTCCGAATAGTCACATAATTGTAACAAGATTCAGAAAACCAGTCACTGGTGACTTCCCTGCTGGTCACCCAGTGACAATATATTTCCCATTCAAAGTAGTAACAAATTACAAGCGAAGCAGGTAACATTATCCCGCCATTGTAATCACATGCTTGTAACAAAGTGATGCTTGGAAACGCAACGTGCAATGACAGCTTAACCTCAAAATATACATCTCGTTTCGGAATTATAATTATGAATACTTTTGAAAAAATGTTGGAAAGGCACATAATGACACAATTAAAGAATGTTGAAAGCAATACATTTTTGAAGGATGTTTGGTAATTATTTAAACAATCTTGATTTGCTTAAACAATTTTTTCCCCCTGTAAAGCGTGAAAAATTATTACTTTCTGGAATTAATGACACAATTAAAGCAATTTAAGAGTCATATTTCTTTTCTACAGAATCTTTAGCAATTTTTAAAATAATTTTTATTTTTTAAGCAATTTTTGTTTGTTTAAAAATGTTTGTTGATGCTTATTACCCGAAATTCATTTGAAAAATTATTCAGTTTAACGAATATATGATCTGAAAAAATAACTACTCATAACAGACTGCAAAAATGGTTTATATTAATGATTATTAATTGTTTAAATAATTTCAAAGTATCTTAAGCAAAGAAATATTATTCTTAAAATTCGTTAATTGTGTCATTAATTGCTGAAAAGAATAGATGTTCTCGATTTGCAGAGAAAAATTTTTTTTAACAAATAAAAATTATTTAAAAAATTACTAAATATTCTGTAGAAAAAAATATTACTCTTAAATTGCTTTAATTGTGTCATTAATTCCAGAAAGTAATAATTTTTCACGCTTTACAGGGGGAAAAAATTGTTTAGACAAGTCAAAATTGTTTAAATAATTACCAAACATCCTTCAAAAATGTATTGCTTTCAACATTCTTTAATCGTGTCATTATTTTCAGCAAATAATAACTTTTTACAGTTTTAGGGAGAAAAAATTGTTTAAACAAATGAAAATTGTTTAAATAATTACCAAATAAGTTAAACAAGAACTACTACTCTTGACATTCATCAACTTTGTATGATTTATTCTGAAAGATAATAACTTTTCACGATTTACAGAGGGAAAAAAATTGTTTAAACAAATATTAATTATTTAAACAATTTAAAATTATTTAAAATATAATTTAAAACTCGTCACTTATCGATTAAAAATAATTCATGTTGAAATTTTTTTTTAAAATACCGTCTTTAGCCTGAATTTGATACAAAACTGCTATTTTGCATTTTTTGGGGCATTTTCCGGGCACAATTAAAGGGGTTCAGGTGTGTCAAAATTGAAAGCTATTGGGTGGAAATTATTCCTTAAATACTCCTCAAGAGGTGACAATACTTTAATTGACAAAAAATGTATAACAAGTACTTCTTTTTTCCATTTTTTTTTAAATCGAGCTTTTTCCATTTAAAACCCCATGTTAATTACTTAGTTTTCGACAAATATTTAAGAACGTACGCCATGCCATGGCGTGCCCAACACCCGTGAGTCTGAGCTCTACGTTTTTAATTTTTTAATTATTTCTCGAAAAGTAAGGGAGATCCCACTTTTATATTCAAGGGACTTTTAGAGCACATTATAAGCTATATATAAAAAAATTTTTTTAATTAAAAATAAATTTTTTTCTAATTTAGTTTCAAATTGTGTTTTTAAAAAATACAACAAGTTTTTGAATCTTTTCGAAAAATATTTCTTTAAAACTGCGTCTGATTGTAAAAACTTAAAAAGCTTCATCGTAATAATATTGAAATCATCAACGCTTAATAGAAATTACTAATAATAAATAACATTCTTTAGATGGTTTGACGTGAAATTTCTTAAAAGTTAATTTTATGAAATAAAAATTAAGTTTTTTGTAATATTTTGTTGTTTTCTTCACTATTTATAGATTTATAAAAAAATTCTCTCCTTAAATCGATCCTTCAAAATTAATTAGACATACAATGCTTGTAGTAATTTTTATGTGTAATTTTGATAATTTCATCGTTAATTATAGTTTAAGAAACGTATGCGCTACAAGCAAAAATATAAACAAAATTTTCCAAAATCAAGGTAAAAGCTATTTACGTTTGCACTTTTAAATTGTGCGGGAACTCAAAGAGCCAATGAATGCCTATTACTTGCGCATGCGCACGAAGTTTTTCGTCCAGTAAGATCGCTGCCGGCTGTTACCACCACGTTACTAGTCTGACAGGGAACGGTTGCAAACCAGCCTCCCTAGTAAACTACGGCGATTATGCCGTTACCTGCTAGGAGACTGACATACAAGTAACAATTCCTCTGATAACATGTGATCATTCAGGAACCTTGCAGGATGGTAACAGGTTAGCTGGGTTACTTGCTTGGCGGTGTTTTCTTTCACGCAAGTAGGTGACTTTTTATAATTAAAATCTGTTATTTTATATAAACATTTAAAAACGTTAAACTTCAACATTTTTTCTCGCATCATTACCGTACGGTACAACAGAACAGCGTACGACTGATTATATGCGCGTGCGCATAGATTCATTATTATTTCTTATTTTCATAACTGCCCCTTTTGGAATTAAAATTTTTACATATGATAAGATCAATTTTCGTTATGAAATATTTAACTCATAATGATAATATGATTGCCACTGTAGGTGCTAAAATTTGCCTAAAATTTGACAATTACCCATGCATGCTTTGAGTTCGTCGGATGAGTGGCTAGAAGTTTTATGATAACTACTTTGATTATCCTTTATGGCTGCGCGTATTTACCCACTCCTAGTTTAATTTTAGAAACTAGTGAGTCAGCAGTCTTTGAGGGTTCGAATCCTCTGAGTTGCGAATTTATAAATTATTATAAATTAAATCGCAAAAATAAAATTTTTGCTCCTCATATCTCAGTCTGAAATTTTCAGAAACTGTTCGTAGGAAATTCGAAGTGTTCGTAAAAAACTTCGAAATTCATCCATATATTACTCAGAGAAGTAAGGATGTAATGTTTCATTTTTTTATCTCGTATCCGAGACCTAGCTACAAGTTCGTGGTTTTTTTACTGATAAATTTTTTCCGTGTAGGGTGGTACAAAAATGCATTAGAATATTTTTTTTTAGTTTTCATACATATCTCTCCCTCTTTTTGAATCCACGAAAAAATAAATGCGTTTTTTTGTTGTTGAAAAACGTATATTTAGAGGTTCCGCAAACACGTATTTCCCGTAAGTAACAAGAAGTTTTTGTAAATTTTATTTAGAATCGTCAATATCAGGCGAATCAAGTTGAAACTTAGCATTTATATTCACAATCAGGTATGGAATAAAAATAAATAATTACTTTTTGAATATTACCCCCATAAGTCTGTTTTATAGGGTCGAAAAAAAACCATAGGTGAAAAAGTGGGTTTTGCGAGTTTCTGGCGCTAATTATGATTTATGTGCAGCTTTCTAACTAGAATATGTTTCTAAAACATAAAATACTACTTTCTACTAACAATTAGATGCTTAAATAAATTGTTTAAACAATTTATTATTGTTTTTAGCAATTTTCTCTTCGAATAGAGTTAGAAAGTCGCGGGTTCTTCCAATTTATCAACTTATTTTTAACTTTTCACTAAGGACCATGCAGTAATCAATTAAATTTACAGAAATATTTATTCAAACAATGTATTGATATTTTTAATAAATTTTTCTTAGAACAATGCGAGAAAGTTGCCTCTTTATAACATTTTTCACTTTATATCCACTTTTCACACAGCGAGGTAAAAATTAATGCAATTTAACACATATAATTGATTAAACAAATTATTATTGTTTATAACTATCTTCTTCTATATTAATGCGAGATAGTTGCTGTTCTTTCTTTTAAATTAAACTTTTTTAAACGTTTTACTTACAATTAGAGTGAGGTACTAATTAATTAAATTTAACAAACGTAATTGCTTAAACAATGTATTATTATTTTAAATAAAATTATTTTTGAATGATGCTAAAAAGTTGCGATTTTTTGTTAAATTTTCCACTTTTTTCAACATTTCACGTAAAGTTTGGTAATAATTTAAGATAACAAACATAATAGATTGAACAATTGATTCTTTTTTATAAAGATAAAGTAATAATAAATTAATATTAAGGAGAATCATTTTTTAAACAATCTCTTTTTTTGTGAATATATTTTTCTGAAATAAAACAGATATTTGAAATGTTCTGCAATTATGCTGTATGGGTTATATTAAATGTAAATTTTCCTTGAAATAATTATCAAGGACCTTTTTATTTAAATTAATAATAATATTTATTATTAGTTGAAAATTTGTTCCTAACTGTAAAGACGAAGAAAAGTTGCAAATTTCGAAAAACATGCAACTTTCTAGCATTACTCTAAGAGGAGATACCTATAAATAATAATTAATTGCTTGAACAATTATGTTTATTACCTTGCAGTAATTTTTATCTCACCAAGTGAAAAGTAAACAACAATAGCAATTTGTTTAAACATTTTTTTTCAATTACATTAATTGTTATCACGTTCTAAATTAAAAGTTGATAAAAAAGTAGAATTAAAACTATCTGGAATTAATATAGGGAAATATAGTTATAAACGATGATAATTTGTTTAAACAATTTTGATGAATTTCATTGTTACCTCGCTCCAAAATAAAAGTTGACAAAAAGTGGAAAATTTAAGAAAAAAACCACAACTATCTAACATTAATGAAGAAGAAGATATTCTTAAACGATGATTATTTGTTTAAACAATTATTTTAGTAAAATTCCATTAATTATTACATTACTCTAATTAAAAAGTGGACCAAAAGTGGAAAATTTTAGAAAAACGGAAACTTTCTAGCTTTATTCTAAGAGAATATTATCATAAATAATAATAAATTGTTTAAGCAATAATTTTTGTTGAATTTAATTAGTTATTGTCTTAATCTAAATGAAAATATGAAAATAAGTTGAAGAATTCGGAAAAGCCGCGACTTTCCAACACTATTCTAAGAGTATGTTGCTAAAAACATTAATAAATTGTTTAAACAATTTATGCAAGCATCTAATTATCAGTATAAAGTAGTATTATATATAACAAAAATAATATATACATATTTAAAAAACTGAAAAAAATTAGCGCCAGAAACTTGCAAAACCAAATTGTTCACTTATGGGTTTTTTGGGATCCTATAAGACTGACTTGTGGGGGTAATATTAAAAAAAAAATTCATTCTCATGTTATAGCTAATTGTGAAGAGAAATGTTGAGTTTCAACACTATTCATGTAACATGGACGATTCTCAATGAAATTCACAAAAACCTCTTGATCTATTTTTTTCACAAAAAAAAACGCTTTCATTTTCTGTGTGGATTCGAAAAAATATGGGGGCGATATGGATGAAAACAATTTATAATTATTTATTTATTTTATATTTTGTTTTCAGAATATCTTTTAGTGAATTTTTACTCATGTAAAAACATTTGATTGTCAAAAAACTTAAAAGTCTGATAAAAAATTAACACTTGTCATAAAATTTGGATTTACAAAGTATTACATAATTTTCAGTATTGAAAAATTTGGAAATTTTTAAATTGATATCAGTTTTAATTTTCTTCTGATTTCGCTTTGAGAAATCAGAGAAAAATACCTAATTAATAATTTAAAAAGAAAGCTGTATTTATTCGAAATATATTTAGGAAAAATAACAATACAATAAGCAATTTTTTGGTATGATTTCAGTTGTAAGGAAAAGGCGCGAAACCAACCCTTATGCGCAGAAGCAGAATTTTTAAATTTCAAAATTTTCCAGTAAGCGGGAAAGCCTCTACGAATCAGGTTGCTTTGTTTACGACGCACAAGATACTCATTGGTCTAGCCCCAGGAATCGATATTTCAGAGCATGTGCTTGTGTTTACAGCAACAGTGAGCAGCACCCCTCATTTCATAACAAAGAAGAGACCACGTGCTGTTGAGGGCTTTCAACCAGGGGTGAAAAATGCCTGGAATTCCTTGACCCATAAAAAAATCTATATAGAATTTAGGTATATCCGTAATTTCTACTGAATGTAGAGGTTTCACCGAACTCTCGTAAAAATTTCTTTTAGATTTTCTCAATCATTGGATTTTCTTGGAAATTACAATAATGAATGTCTTTTAATTTCGCAGAAATTCTTTTTTAATTTTTAATATGAATTATTAAAGTAAAAAATAGTGATAATAAAATTTTTCCTATGACGCATGATGATTTTGTATAGCTCTTCGCCTCGGGTGATTGCTAGAGAGATTGATCAGCGACCTGGGTCGAAGCAGTGCTGTAGAACGAATTTTTTCTATTTCTCAAAAATAGCAGGCATTTAATTCCAAAAAGTTATTCAACCCACAATGAGGATTCTTAGAAATTCATTTTTTTTAAGATATCAATTTTAAAATGAAATGATTGATTTCTGAAAACTCATGTCAAAAAATGCTGAACAGAATAAAAATGAAGAAAGGTAAAGTCTATTTTGAATATAAAGTTGAAGAGAGTTAAATTTTTGGAAAATACTGAATGACTTAAAAAATGTTACTCGTTTTAAGCTACGGTAACTAGGGAATTCCAGAAAGTCAGGGAATTTAAAACTGGTCGGGAAAAGTCAGGAAATGTCAGGGAAAACCTGACACATGGAATTTTCGATAAACTGAAGAATTTAATTTAATTTTTTTAATTTAATTTAATTTGTTCATGTTTTTTATTGAAAACTAATTTTTTAAGCTGATGATTCAACTATTCCATTTTTATCGGAAATTTATCTTTCTTGATAGAAATGTAATCTTCTTGGTTAAAAATTCATCTGTTTAGTTGAACATTTTTGTTGAAGGTTAGTTTTTTTCATTGAAAACTAATTTTTTTAGCTGAAAATTTACTTATCCAATTTTTTCAAATAAATGTTTTTTGATAGAAATTTAATTTTCTTGGTTGAAAATTAATTTGTTTGATTTTAATTTAACTATTTTGCTGTAAATTAATTAACTATTCTATTTTTGGGTTTGTATTCACTTCTTTAGTTGAAATTTCATTTTTTTTATTGTCAAAATTTACTTTTCTAACCAAAAATTTAACTGTTGAATTTTTGTTTGAAGATTCATATTTTTGGGTTAAAAATTCAATTTTTTTGTTAAAAGAAAAGTTGATATTTTCGGTTAGAATACCAAACTGTTTTTCAGAAATTTCGCCTTTTTGGCTTGAAAATGCAATATTTTGAATGAATTATTTTGTTGTTGACTGAACAATTTTGCTTGGTTGAAAGTTCAACTATTTTCTTCGAAATTCGTTCCTTTTAGTAGAAAATTAATTTTTTTTCAACTAAAAGAGTAATTATTCCATTTTTTCTTTGAAAATTATATTTTTTTGTTGAAAATTTATTTATTTTGTTGAAAGCTTGTCTTTTTTTATTGATAATTCAATTATTTTGGTATAAAATTCATATTTTGGATTACAAATTTATATTTTTGGTAGGACATTTTTTCTTTTATTGATTGAAAAATCTTTCTTGGTTGTAATATGAACTATTTTGTAGACATTTTTTTTCAGATAAAAATGATTATTTTTTCAATTTAAATGGAATTATTACATTCTTTCATGAAAACTGATCTTTTTTAGTTGAAAATTCATTTACTTTGTTGAAAACTCGTCTTTTTTTTTAGTCGAAAATTTAGTTATTTTAGCAAAAAATGCATATTCTTGGGTTGAGAATTCATATTTTCGGTTTGAAAACTCATTTAATTTGCATTGGTCTTTTGAGTTTGAAAATTCAAATTTTTTTGAGGATTTTTTTCTATATTGACTGAAAAATCTTTCTTAGTTGAAAATTCAACTATTTTGTTTAAAATTCGCTGTATTTTTTTTTTAGTTGAAAAATAATTTTTTTTGTATCAAAATGTAATTATTTAATTTTTTATTGGAAATTGATCTTTTTTTTGGTTGAAAATTCAATTATTTTGGTAGAAAATTTATATTTTTGGGTTGAAAATTCAAAACTTTGTTTTTAAAAATGCATACTTTCGGTTTAATATCAATTTTTCTGTAGGAAATTTGCCTTTTTGGCTTGGAAATTCAACATTTTGGATAAGATTTTTTTTAACTTAAACTAAAATATTTGTTTAAAAATTCGATTTTTTTAGTTAAAAATTAATTTTTGGCTGGAGAGGTAATTATTCCATTTTTTCTTGGAAATTCATGCTTTTGAATTGAAAATTCAATAATTTTATTGAAAACGCTTCATTTTTTAGTAGAAAATTCATATTTTTGTTTTGAAAAGTCAACTTTTTTCTTGAAAATTTAATATTTTGGATGAGATTTTTTCTTATTGAATAAAAAATCTTTCTGGGTTGAGAATTTATTATTTTTTTTATTCAAGATTCACCACTTTGGTAGAAAATTGAACTATTTTGTAGAAAACTCCTTTTCTCTTGATTACAAATGAATTATTGTTTTAAATAATTTAATTCTTTCATTTTTGCTGGAGAATTTATTATTTCGAGTTAAGAACCCAACTGGATTTTTCTATTAACCCTCTAAACGTAAAGAATCCCTCAAAATAATCAAAAGAAATCCACTCTTCTTACCCTTTTTAATCGAAAACACACCAAAAAAATCAGCAAAACCTCCCCAACCACGCTTAAAATATACCAAGAGCCTCACGTGCATCGCAGACAGGAAGAAATGACAAAATCCACAAAAAACACACCAAAAAAATTCTGCAGCGGCAAAAACCGGTGAGTAGGCGGCTGAAAGTGACAAAAGTAACGGTAAAAGGGTGGGGTCTCTCTAAAAATTACGGCCCTGGTACCGGGCGCGCATGCGCATCTGGCCCGAAACGAACAAGTAGTGGGGATTGGGGACTGCTTGACTGTGCTTGACCGCCTGAAACCTTCGCTGAATTTCACGAAAAATTGTCGGAACACCTCCATTGCAATTTTACTCACTCCCTCGTTATCAATTCTCGCTGCGAAATTTCCCAGCCGATGTCATCGCGAAATTTCGCTGTCTTTTCGTGACAATTCCTTTGTTGTGACAGCCAAGAGCCCGCCTTGTGTGACGATGTGAGAGGTGTTTATTTGTGTTGGCGCATTCATGTCGCGGTCCTTGCATTTGCGCTCGTAATACATGCGAATAAAATCGTGTGAAATGGCAACCTTGACACTTGGTGATCGTTTTTCGTGGCTCGCGTAGGGCATTCGTCTTTTGTGTCGCTGGCGAATGGTGAAAGCGAGCACGAACGCCTCTGCAAAAAATCCTTTGCAAAGTTCAATTCACGAGTTTCTCACTGGATGACATTCGATACGATTTCGCGGCTCTTATCCTACACTTGTGCGTGTTTGTGCTTTGTTTGAAGAATTTGATGTCAGATGCTGTAATGAAAAAATGAGCGACCAGAATTTGCCGAGTTAAGATTGATATTCGTGATCGCCGGTGCATTTTGATCCCCATCAATGGACGTCATCGCGAATCGCCACGCGACCGGAATCAAAAAAGATTATTAAATCACGATTCAGAGGATTAACTGCTTTAGGAAATCATAAGGTGGTCAGTTTTTTTTCAGTTGTCTTTTTATTTGCCAGTTGATCAGATTCTTTTCTCTTTTCTTTTGATTACTGGATTCGAATCGTCAGTTGTCATTTTATTTTTAAATCACTTTTGAGTTTCTTTAAATTTTGATGTTCTTTCTATATTTCTTTTATTATTTTAGTCACAATGGATATGAAAATTTAAATAAAGCTTGTTAATTTTAGTTTTCTGATTGAGCGCCATTTTTTGTTTTTCATGTCATGTTAGATTTAAATAGCCAATTTTTTATTTAAATATCTTGAATACAAAATAAATTTTTGTTTATTTAAAATTTACAATTCCCACGATGAAAATTGTTTTTTTTCTGTGTTAATTTATCACCCTTTTTTGTAACATTGCATTTTATCATTTTTTGAGTAACTAAAAGGAGTAATAAATAAAGAAAATAAACTGTGTACAAGCGCTCTAAAATCACGTGACCTGTGTCTGGCTCGGACTGTCCATTACCACTGGCTGAGTTCATGTGGAATAACGTGACACCATGAAAAATAAACTAAAAAAAGTTTACATCTTTTTGTGGTGATAAAGTTTGTGATTCTGATTTTTAAATTCTTTCCTAGTAAAAAATAAAGCATCAATTAATTTCTCTCCCTAGTGTGTACAATTTTTTTCTGTTCACAGGATTAAACTATTTCGATGAAAATTCGTCTTTATGGTTGAATTTAACTGTTTTTGGTTTAAAATAAAAGTCTTTTTTAGTTAAAAAATCATCCTGTAAATGATTTGTTCAGAATTTATCTTTTTTTGGTCGAAAATTCAACTACTTAGTTATAGTTAAAAAACTTTTTTTTCTTTTAAATTGAACTATTGTCTTGATATTTACTTTTTTTGGTTGAAAATTCCTTTCAAAAATCAAATATTGGTTAAAAATTAATTTATTTCCGTAGAAAATTAATCTTCATTTGTTTGAGTTTTTTTATTGATTCATAATTTTTTTAACAAGCAATTTACCTATTTCATTTTTTTTTGTAAAAAATTTATCTTTTATGATAGAAATGTTATCTTATTGGTTAAAAATTCATTTGTCTTGTTCAAAAATTAAACTATTTCGTAAAAAAATGACTTTTTTGTGGAAAATGTATCTTTTTTGATAGAAATTTTATCTTCTTGGTTGAAAATTCATTTGTCTTGTTTGAGAATTAAACTATTTCATAAGAAATTCAATTTTGTTGTTGTTGAAAATTCAAATTTTTATTATAGTTAAAAATTCATTTTTTTAAACTTCTAATTAGAATATTCCATTCTTTGTCGAAAATTTACCTTTTTTGATGGAAATTTAATCGTCTTGGTTGAAAATTCATGTTTGATTGAAAATGTAACTATTTCGTCAAAAATTTATTTTGTTGGTTGAAAATTCGTTTTTTTTCAACTGACAATTTAACTATCTCGTGTTTTGTCAAAAATGTATATTTTTTGATAGAAATTTAATCTTCTTGATTGAAAAATATGCATCTGGTTGAAAATGTAATTATTTAGTAGAAAATTTATCTCTTCGGTTGAAAATTCCTGTATTTTGATAGAAATTAAACTTCAATATAAATTTATCTTTTCAATTGAAAATGTAACTAATTCGTCAAAAACTAATTTTTTGTTTGAAAATTTGTTTTCGGTTTCAACTGAAAATTTAACTGTGTATCTCGTTTTTGATCTAAAATGTATCTTTTCTTATATAAATTTAATCTTCTTGATTGAAAATTATTCATCTGGTTGAAAATGCAATTATTTCGTTAAAAAT
>CAKNXH010000039.1:401678-415497 GCA_932178445.1 Andricus quercusramuli | reverse complement strand
TTGAAAATTATTCATCTGGTTGAAAATGCAATTATTTCGTTAAAAATTTATTTTTGTTGTTGAAAATTTATCTCTTTGGTTGAAAATTAAACTTCATTATAAATTCATCTTTTCAATTGAAAATGTAATTATTTCGTCAAAAATTAATTTTTTGTTTGAAAATTTTTTTTTTTTTTAACTGAAATTTTAATTATGTATCATGTTTTTTTTCAAAAATGTATCTTTTTTGATAGAAATTTAATCTTTTAGGTTGAAAATTATTCATCTGGTAGAAAATGTAATTATTTCGTTAAAAAATGATTTTTTTTGTTGAAAATTTCTGTATTTTGGTAGAAAAATAATCTTCTTCGTTATAAATTTATCTTTTTCATTAAAAATGTAACTATTTCGTCAAAAATTAATTTTTTGTTTGAAATTTTTTTTTTTTACTGAAAATTTAATTATGTATCTTATTTTTTCCAAATTTTTTTTTATAGAGATTGTCTTAATCTTCTCGGTTGAAAATTCATCTCTTTTATTTGAAAATTTTAACTATTTCGTAACAAATTCATTGCTTTCGGTAGAAGATTCATCATTTTAGTTGAAAATTTATTATTTTAAGTTCAAATTAGTATACTCCATTTTTTTTAATTTCATCGTTTTTCATGGAGATTTAATCTTCTGTTTTGTTTGAGTATTCAACTATTTTGATTAATTGTTTGTTGTTATGAATAAAAATTTTTTATTTGAAAAATCAACTATTACATTTTTTGACCAGCATTCATCTATTTTGGTTAAAAATTTAACTCTTCGGTTTTTTTTTAATTTGTCTTTTGTAGTGAAATTTGAATCTCCTTGTTGTGCAATCATTCATATTTTTTGTGGAAAATTCATTTGTCTGGTTGAAAATTTAACTTTTAGCTTGAAAGATCCTTTTAAAATTCAAATATTTGGTTTGAAAATTCATATGTATTTTGGTAAAAAAAATATTATCTTCTTCGTAGAAAATATATCTTTTTAATTGAAAATTCATTTCTTTGCTTGAAAATTTGGTATTTTTTATTGACTCATAACAGCGTTACAAATTAATTTTTTCGTTTGAAGATTCATCATTTTAGTTAAAAAGTCATTTCTTTAACTTCAAATTTAACAATTCCACTTTTTGTGAAAAATTTATCTTTTTTTTGATAAAATTTGTGATACTAATTTTGAAATTCTTTCCTTATTCCCCCCGCTAGTGTGTACAATTTTTCTTCTGCTTTCTTCTGCTATCTTCCCCCTATACCCCTGCTGCGTTTCCCCTCTTTTTAAATTCCGTTTTTTTCCCTTTTTTAAAAAACTTGCCCTTATTCCCCTCTTCTAGAAGAATTTCCGATTTTCCAACCTAATAATTTAAAAATATTAAAAATGAACGTTAATATTTATCTAAACTATCATTTGTGTTAGTTTATAAATTATGAAAATAATTAATAAAACTCAACAAGAAAATCTAACTACTTTCTGTTCAAAATTAATTATTTTTTGGGTAAAAAGTGTACTATTATATTTTTGTTCGAGAATTCATCTTTTTGGTTTCAAATTCTATTATTAGGTTTAAAATTTAATTTTTTGTTAAAAATGTAATTATTCTGTTGAAAACTGAAATATTGAGTCGTACAATTCAACAATTTTGTTCAAAAGTCATCTGTTTTGGTTGAAGATTCAAATATTTTTGTAGAAAATTCAACTGCTTGCTTGTAAATGAACTTTCTTGTCGAAAAATCATAGTTTCGAGTTGCAAATTCATCTGTTTTGTAGAAAATTCGTCTTCTTTGCTTGAAAATTCGACAGCTTGGTTGATTTTTTTTCTTTTATAAAAGAAAAATCTTTCTTAGTTTAAAATTCAATTAAATGATTGAAAGTTAAAGTACTTTGTTAACAAATTATTTTTTTTCTTGAATATTCATCATTTTAGTAGAAAATTCATCTGTTATGTTGAAAATTCATTTTTTGGATGAAAATTTATTTTGTTAACTGGAAATGGAACTATTCTACTTCTGGTTGAAATTGTATGTTTTTTAGTTGAAAATGTAACTATTTTGTTGAAAATTCGTCTGTTTTGGTAGAAAAATAATCTTCTTGGCTGAAAATTCATCTTTTTTTTATTTCAAATGCTATTATTTGGTTTCAAGTTTAAATATTTTGTTGAAAATTTAATTATTCTTTTAACTTGAATTATTTGGTTGAAAATTCAACAATTTTGTTCAAAAGTCATTAGCTTTGCTTAAAAATTAACTTTTTTGTTGAATATTTGTATTTTCGGGTTGAAAATTCTATTTTTTTTTTTTAGAAAATTATTCTTTTTTGCTTGAAAATTTATGTTTTTTTGGTTTAGAATTTAACTATTTTCTTGAAAATTTGTTTTTTTGCAGAAAAATAATCTTGGTCGAAAATTCATCTTTTTGGTAGAAAATCTGACTATTTGATTAAAAATTAATGTGTTTTATTGAAAGTACAATATTTTGACTGGAAATGTTAAGAAATTAAAGCGTTTCAAATTGAATTTAGTATAGTCATTACATTACTTTTTTTAGTAATAATTATCCTCCTATTTTCGTGAAAAATCTCCTTTAATTCCACATGTTTTTAGAGCATTTTTATCTGTGAAACATGTTATCAGTACAGAATTATTCATTATAATTAATATAAATTTTTAAAATTTGACTTAAAAATGTTGATTGATTTTTATAACCAAAATTAAATTTTGTGTTACAGCTATAATGTAGAGCAAGCTCTCGGTGTATTTACGGAAATGTATAATATTGAAGTACTAAATACATTTTTTCTGAATAAATACATTTTAAAAAGTAGTATATCGTACGTAATAAATATATAGCAATTTTCAAACCAAGTATTAGAAGGTCAACTCTTTTTAATTTAATTGTACAAAGTTAAATAATTAAAAAAATTAATATTTCAAGTTGATCAACTGCAAAGTTACTTGTTCGTAATTGAACAATTTAAAGTCAAAGGTTCAAAATTTGATCCATTTCAATCTGATTTGAGTCTGAAATTTTATTTTAAAGTCTTACAATACAAAATTTAAAAATGTTTAACTGACTGATTTCAAACTAAACTATTCAGGATTTAACACAATTTTAAAGCTAAAATATATTTTCATTGAATGCGAACTAAATTGAAGTACATTTTTTAAACCAACATAAACTTTTAAAAAACAAATTGCGCAACGAAATTGCACAAGAAGACTTAAAAAGAATTATGTTCTTCAAAAAACTGTTTTTCAACAAACAAATACTCAAGAAATTCAATTTATGCAAAATAATTGCACAAGGAGAGTTAAAGTAAGAGAAATATATTAACAAAAAATATTGTAAAACGGCTCATTAGAGACAGATATATGACAATTGAAAAATTGGGAGAAAAAAGAAAGACATCCACAACCACTTCTTTCTCATTTCTTTATTATTCATCCGTCTTTTTTTATACTGTCAGGGTCAAAAAAATGTGGAACGCTTCACGATTTTGCGTGAATTCATTTTTTTTTAAACAAATTCTTTAATTTCAGAAATCATTAAGTAATCATCTAAGAATATTTATTTTAAACATTCCATATAAAAAGATTGTTTCTTCATTTCTACGGGTAAAATACATGCTTAATCTTTCCCCTATTTTTCCTCTTTTTCGTGAAAAAATTACCCTATTACCTCTTCTTCGAGCTCCTTTTGTGCTGTGATAGTGTGGTCGCTGTGTTCAATATAAATTAAAATTTCAGAATCGCATGTTTCCAGGATAAAGAGAAATTTCACTTTTCTTAATAATTGTTTGTGAAAAGATAAGTTTTGTCATGTTTTGATTAGTCCTACAGAGAATGAAAGCCGCAAGTTCTTTGTTCGTTTCTTCTCCGGTACGAATCGTGTTTCTTCTCCCCTTCTTACATCTGAACGACAAAAGAACCACGGGCATTTTGTGGTAGGCTCAAAAGTGGTTATATTTATCAAGAATTTTAGAATTATGATCAAAAAGTAAAAAAAAAAAAGATAAAAAACCTCCTGTTAGATAAGTTCCCTAAAAAAAATCCTATTTTTAAATCCTTGTCGCAATTTTTTAAATGAATAATTTATCTGAATTAATCTGTTCTCAAATTCTATTTTTTACATGTGTGCTAAAAATGTTAATTGTGTCCATTTATATTGAAAATAATAGATTATTCAAAGAAAATTGTAATGCGTATTTCAAATTGTAGTTTAAACGATATTTATAGATAAAGTAAAATTGGGGAAAAATATTTAGTACAGAATTGCAATAAAATTGCAGGTACAGGAATTCCGCTATACTTACTTTCAATTATAATCACAATGAAACTGTTAAAATTGAAATTCAGAAATAGAGACAATGGTTCCATTGTAATTGAGAACATTAAAAATTGAATAATTTTTCAACTAATAGTTTGAAATTGTACTAATTGCTTGAATCCATATTCAAACTTTTAATTTTTTCAAATTATAAGTCTTAACAGTTGGGAATTCTTGAGTCAAAAACGAACTTCATTAATAGAAACTAGTAAGAAAATTTAACTATCTTTGATTGAAAGTTCATTCCTTTCGGTTAAAAATTCAACTACATATTTGATCGAAAATTTAATTATTTTGTTGAGAATTCAACCATTTTTTAGTCATTTATTTGGTCGAAAAAGTAACTGTGTTATTAAATATTCGCTTTTTTTATTACAAAAATTCATTCTTTTGGATTGAAAATTCCTATTGTACGCTAGAAAAGTTTTTTTTTGTTTGTTGAAAATTCATCTTTTTTCTCTGAAAGTCATTTTTTTCTTAAATTTAACTATCATCTAAAAAAATCGTCTTTTTGGTCCGAAAATTCAACTATTTGGTTAAAAACTCATCTATTTTTAAAAAAATTCGTCTCTTTTGATTGAAAGTCCAAAAATTTTGGTTGCAAATGTAACGGTTTGGTTGAAAATTAATTTTGTTTTTTGAAAATGCAACTATTTTATTAAAAATTTATCTTTCTTGGTTGGAAATGATCTATTTGTTGAAAATTTAACTTTTCAGGCTGATAATTCAATTGTCTTCAAAAAAATTCGGCTTTTTGGCCGGAAAATTTAACAATTTGGTTGAAAATTCAACTGTTTTCAGTTAAAGTTTAACCGCTTTTATTCGAAAATTCAATTAATTGGTTAAACATGCATCTTCATTCTTTGAAAATGATCTTTTTTGAGAAAAATTCAATTTTTCTGGTTGATAATTCTATTGTCGTAAAGAAATCGTCTTTTTGATTTGAAAATTCAACTATGTCGTTGAAGTTTAATCTTTTTTGTTTGATAATTTGACCATTTGGTTAAAATTCATCTCTGTAGGTTAAAAATTTAAGTAGTTGGCTTCTACTTCAGTTACTCTGTTAAAAAGTCTCTTTTTCTTAAGAAGTTTTCAACTATTTGATTGTAAATGCAACTGTTCGATTGAATTTTTTTTATTCAACTATGTGATTGAAAATTAATATTTCTAATTTAAAAATCAACTGTCTTCTAAACCATTCGACTTTTCAATTGAAAACTCAACTCTTTTCTTAAAACTTCGTCCTTGGGCTGTAAATTCGTCTCTTTTAGTTGAAAATTAAACTATTTTCTTAAAAATACCATATATTTATACTTGAAACCTTAGAAACTTAAAGCGTTTCATATTAAATTCAATACTTTATATTAATTTTATTTAAAAGAATTTATTTCCTTATTATTCCCTTTTTTCGTGAAAAATAACTCTATTTTCCCTGTTCCGGGAGCATTTTGAGCGGTGAAGTCTGTGAAATCGAAAGCCTTAATTCTTGAGTAATTTCAAGTTTAAAGTGTTAAAAATTAATGTTCCTGAAGTTCAAAATTAATTTTAATTATAAATTTCTTTCAATTGAAAATAATCCAAGTTGACGAGTTTAGCAGCTCAGAAATCAATATTTTAAACCCTGATTTTGAATTCGTCAAACTGAATGACTATTGTTAAAAAATTGTTTTAGCTTTAAACTTTATTTTGATTGTGAAAAGAAAATTTGAATCAATAAATAGTAAACAAATAAAGTTATTATTTTATTTATATATTATTCTATGTCTTAAAATGTTGATTCTGATCTGCGGAAAAAATTCGTCAATTTTTATTAACTTTATTTTTTGAATTCACTACTAACTAAATAGATTTATAATTCATCAGGCTTGACGTTCACAATAAGCCGAGTTAAAAGCTCGAAGATCTTTTATTTGCTCTTTAAAAAATTAAAATCCACTTGCTTTTTTTATTCATATCATAATTCATGTGTGAATTGAAGCTGAAAAACTAATTAATTATTTTTGCCAAAGAAAATTCTCTTTTTCAGTTTTATAATTTAGCCTTTAAAAGAGGAATTAAAGTTTGTTTATTGATTTTATTAATTAAACTGTCAGTTAAATTTCAAAACTTTTTTGATTTTTTAAAATATTTCTTTCCCTGGCAATAAAACTTAAAACTTCTCTTGCACATTTTTAGCTAACTCTGCTCTTTAAGTTTATAATCATTAATAAATTGTATTAACAATTTTCACCAATAATTGAAATATAAATCTGGTGGCGATTCGCGATGTTTTTTTTAAAATAGTTTATCATTTCATTAAAATTTTGGAACAATTGCAACTATGGCTTTCAACAAAACATCATAGGAAGATTGGAAAAATATAACTTTTTGGATTCTTCAGAATTATAGGCGATATCTCTTCCATAAAAGATAAGAATAATAAAAAGGTGAGTTCCGCGTTGCTGTTGAGATGAAGCTTTCCTTCTCTAGCGATGCAAGCTCTGCTACCTGTTGATTGTTGACATATCTTCACATTTTATGTCAAAATTTCAGGGTTTTTTCACATTTTCTACATTTATTTTTTTTACATTCAATACTCTCTTCTTTTTGCTACTAAACCATTTCGGAAAATTAAATTTTACGTTATGTTAAAATTTAAAAAATTATTAATTAATTTACATGTACAGTTGATCAACTGAAAATGTTTCTTATCAAAAAAATTTCAATTCCAAACTCAAAATTCCAAATTCAACCAAGTTAAAAATTTTAAATTACTCAAGTCCTTAAAACTGTATTTTAACATCCTTAAATTGAAAATGTACGCTTAAAAATGAAATTCTAAAATTGTAAACTTAATGATTTCATAACCGAAAGTTAATTGTTGAACTTAACATTTGAAAAAAGTTGAAGTTGAAATTATTGTCAATTGCATTATATCACGTAATATGAAATTTGTGATATTTTAAGTAATTGGATAGATTTTTCTCCCAAAAATTGGTAAAATCCTCTATCGAAAAATAAATTCACTGTCATTTCCCTGTTTTCCCAGTATCGAAAAATTCCCGGTCCAGCGGCCGACCTGAAATTTGATGCTTTAAAATTTTATTTTTATCAAAATTTTAATTATTAATTTTTAATAATGTGACTGAAAACATGAACTAAAAAAAAGGAATTTTTTCTTGAACTCAATGACAATTTCAAAAATATGCTAATAGTTAACAGGGTGATTACCCTCCCTGGAAAACCTGGAATTGTCAGGGAATTTTTTTTCAAGTCAACTAATTTTTTCGAGAATATTCTTTATTTTTTTTTTTAATTGCAATATAAAATTGAACAAATATGATTCTTCGTTTACAAAACTATCTTTATATTACTGCATTTAACTATTTAGTTCAAAATTCATTTTTTTGGTTTGAAATTCATTTTTTTAACTAAAAATTTAAGCATGCCAGTTGAATATTCCGTCATTTTAGTTCAAAATTCATCCCTTTGGTTGAACATTAACTTTTTTAACTAAAAATTTAACTATTCACTTTTTGGTTAAAAAATCATTTTCTGTAGTTGAAAATTTGTCTTTTTTGGTAGAAAATAATTTTCTTGACCAAAAATTCATGCTTTCGGTTGAAAATTCAATTATTCCAGTTGAACTTTCATCATTTTAGTTGAAAAATAATATTTTTTTGTTTAAAATTCAACTATTTCATTTGAAAATTAATTTTTTTTCAACTGAAATTTTAACTAGTCAATTAGTTAAATATTCATAATTTTAGTTCAAAATTGATCTTTTTGGTTGAAAATAAAACTAGTGGGTTGAAATTTAAACCCTTTTGTTAAAAATTCTTTTTTTTTTGCTTCATAATTCATCTATTCCAGTTGAGGATTCATCATTTTAGTGGAAAATTCATCGGTTTGGTTGAAAATAATTTTTTTAAACTGAAAATGTAACTATTCCATTTTTGGTTAAAAATTGATCTTTTTTAGTTCAAATTTTGTTTATTTTAGTTGAAAAGTCAACTAGTTCCTTGAAAAATGGTGTATTTTATTGAAAATCGTCTTTTTTTGGTAGAGAATTAATCTTCATGTTTCAAAATTCATCTTTTTGGTCGGAAACTTAAGTATTTCAGTTATAGTCATCATTTTAGTTTAAAATTTATCATTTTGGTTGCAAATAAAACTAATCGGTTGAAAGTTGAACTCTTTTGTTAAAAATTCATCTTTTTAGTTGAAAATTCATCTATCTTGTTGAAAGAGCAATATTTTTACTTCAAAAGTTTGAAATCTGAAGCGGTTTACATTAAATAAAAAATTTTCCACATTAATTAAACCTGAATATGCACTGAATTTTGAGTATAAAAAAGTGACATAACAATTTGTTTGAATTATTATTCAAATTAAATGACTTTAGAGACAAATTGAAGAAATAATTATTTTTGTAGTATATATTCCGAGTAGATTATTATAAAAAATGCGAAATATTTTAACGGCTTCATACGATGAAAAATTATACCTGGGGAAAAACTGGAATTTTCAGTTTTACCGAGTATTTCCGAATTTTAAAAAATGTGAAAAACATTTCCTGTTAAAATAATCACGCGATTGCAAAAAAGGACCGGTTTTTTATTTAATATGTTGTCCAGCGTCCTTGAAAACCTGGAACTCTCCTTGAATTTTTTACGAGAAACTTGCATTTTTTGCGTTTAAAACAGTTATTTTAGTGAAATGCTTTCAAGGATTTTAAAGGGAGTACAGTGCACCAAATTTCAAAGAATTACAAGCCTTTCAGATTTGAAACGATTTCAAAATGTTTCAAAAGATTTTAGAAGAATTCAAAAGATTTCACAAAGGTTTTACGGATTTCAAAGATTCAAAAAAGGCGTTTACATTGCATTTAAAATATTTCACAAAAATTTCCCAAAGATTTCGAACATTTCATAATTTTAACTTTAAGAATTGCAAAGAATTGGAAAAGATTTCTAAGATTTCAAAACATTTCAAAGATTTGAAACGATTTCAAAACTTTTTGGAAGATTCCAAAAGATTTCATACATTTTAATGATTTCAAATTAATACAAAAGATTTCAGAAAGATTTCATAGATTGCACAAATATTTCAAAGATTTCATAAAAATTGCAGAAAGATTTCAAAAGAATACAAGAATTTCAAAGACTTAAAAAAGGGTACAGTACACCTGACTTCAACAATGTCAAAAAATTTCAAAGATTTTAAACGGTTTAAAAATTGTTTAGAAGATTTCAAAAGATTTTAAATATGTCAATGATTTCAAACGAATACACAAGATTTCACAAATATTTCAAAGAATGCATAAGGGCTTCAAAAGATTTCAAAATTTTCGAAGATTTCAACCAGAGTAAAGTAAACCAGATTTTTCAGATTTCGAAAATTCAAAGATTTTCTTAAGGGTTTGAAAAGATTTCAAGAATTTCAAAAATTTTAAAAAGGGTAGTACACCAGATTTCAAAGATTTCAAATATTTAAAAACATTTGAAAAAGTTTGAACAAATTTGAGAAGATTTCAAAGATTTCAAACAAACACAAAAGATTTCACCCACAACGATTAAAACAAGATTTCACAAATATTTCAAAGATTTACAAAAATTTCACAGAGATTTCAAGGATTTCAAAGATTTTACCAAAATTTTAAAAGATTCTAAAAAATTTCTCGAATATAAAAAACATTTCCGAAAGATTTCACAAATATTTCAAATATTTCAGAAAAATTTCTCAGAGATTTCAAAAGAATACTAGAATTTCAAAGATGAAAAAGATTTAAAACGATTTCAAAATTGTGTAGAATATTTTAAAGGACTTCACACCATTTTTTAATATTTCAATAATTTCAAACGAATACAAAAGATTTTAGAAATATTTCAAAGAATTCATAAGGATTTCAAAAGATTTGGAAGATTTCAAGGATTTTAAAGATTTTACAAAAATTTTCAAAAGATTCCAATAGATTTCTCAAAGGTTTTGAATACTTCAAAATATTTCAGCGAATTCACAAAGATTCCAAAGAGTTTAAGGATTTCAGTGACTTTACAAAGATTTTAAGATATTCACAATGATTTCACAAAGAAAACTTATGTTCGAAAAAAGTTAAGAATTTGTTTATGTATGGATCTGCCTTCTTTAGAAATTGCTGAACAATAAAAAATGAAATGGCTCAATTTTTTACATGTATAACAGACGGTTATTTAATTATTTGCTGTAAAAAAGGAGACCTGGAAAATCTTGATTTCTACATCTGGAAAACCTGAAAAAGAGCTGGAATTTTGTTCCTAAGAATCACTGGACATCCTGTTTAATTCGAGCCGATGTGCAATAAATACATCTGACTGTTAAATTCTTCTTGGATAAAAATAAAGCTTAGAGTAGACTCAGCGGTAATAAAATACTTTAAAACACATTTATCTGAAGGCGTTGAAATTAATACTTCCTTCCGCAGGTTCAGACATAATTTCTAATAAAATGAAATGGGATCAAGTAAATAAATACTATTTTTATACAAGAAATAAAAATTCTAAACTAGTCAGGTTAAAAGAAAAACAATCGAATGTTGCTTAAATATTTATTCAACACATATTAACATTCTCTGCCAAAACTCCACATAAATTCTTACGGCAGATATTTCTTTTTTCATATATAAAGCACAAAATTGAAATCCATTGAAAGAAAAATTCCCTGTATCAAGATATTTAATCCAAACTTGTCTACTTTTTAAAATTCTAGGTAATCTAGATTGGCTCGACAGTTTTGGTTGAAGGGAAAGTACATTTCAAAATCTCAAAATGCTTTTAAACAAATTTACCAGTTGATAAATTCTGTAAAGTTAAATGCTTCCTAGCTGGATTACACTTTCAGTTAGATCTGAATACTTCTAATTTAGAGTAAAAAGTCAGTACAAGATTACTAAAATTCTAAATGTTTGAGGGAAAACTCCCTACAGTGGATAATCGTTCATTCACAGCGAAAATATACGTAAAATAATTAAATTTTGATGGAATTTATTCACATGTATCGTGTCTTAACTATCGCTTAATTTAAATTCATTTTTCATATACATTAATATTTTTTAATTAAACATCATCAACTCTAGGTTGTATTATCCACTGTAGGGAGATTTCCCCTAAATATACTTAAAATTCATTCACGCTTATACATTTTCATGTTTTTTTTTGCGTCATTCTGCTCCATTGCAAATCAGATTTTTCTATTATCTACTTGCTTTTTCAAATGAACAAAATGTTTCATTTATAATTTCTATAAAATCACTTTAGTTTCAAAAAAAAACATCTTCATTTGAGTATTAATTCACGTAAATCATTAAAAATCGACTGGTTTTAGTTTAACAAATTTAGACAAAATAAACGCGAGCATGATAGTACCTACTACGAAACAACCAACGAAGGTGTACCAAGTTTCCTCGTCAAAAACATCTGTAAATGCCGGCACATTCTTATAAAGTGTATCAATCAATTTTAGATTGTAGTCTTTATGATGAGGATTCTGTCCCATTTTGCAAGTTTCTGTTTTGATAAAAAAGAAAAAAGATTCAAAGCTAGTTCGAGATGGAAGCAGAAATTTTCTAAACTGAAGAGAGAATTCTAAAAAGAATTTTAATTAGTAAAAAGCTCTTTCTAATTTCCCGCTTTCCGTCTCCAAAATCCACGCCTCGTTTGGAACTTGACTTCTTTCGTCGGGAATAATCTTTCTAGTTCTTTTTCATGAATTGACCATGTAGGATACTCGATTTCTCGCAATCATTAAACGTATTGAGGATGAATGAAAGTGAAAAACGAAATTCTCTTTATAATTTTTAATTTGTGAATCGATGGTAATCGATGAAAAACTAATTAGTGCGTCGTTCGATTAATGTTTTATCGCTTCTTTCCTTTTTTGGCTTTTAGTTTTGACTTAAGGTCTTCATCTTTTTCTTGTTCAGGTGGTACAAGG
The DNA here is from genome assembly GCA_932178445.1 of Andricus quercusramuli. NCBI lineage: Eukaryota > Metazoa > Arthropoda > Insecta > Hymenoptera > Cynipidae > Andricus > Andricus quercusramuli. The sequence goes on along the minus strand of CAKNXH010000039.1, from coordinate 403,216 downwards.
GAAGTTACATGTTTATTATAAAGTTGCAGTACCTCCACAAGCGTAAGATTGTTGCATTTCATAACCACTTTCTCTCCAGATACTGAAAACAATTATAGGAAATATTGATTTTTTTCGATGTCAATGAGAATTCTTTTCGGTATCATTTTAAGCCTAAACAAAGACAAGATTAAAAATGTGACTTTTATTTAATTTTAATTTATCTTTTAGAACGTAGACACAGAATTGAAAAGTTTAGTAACAACTAAGTGTTTCTAAATACTTTCAAAGCTTAATTTTTTGATTTAACGTGCAAAATAATTTTATAAATTTGATTTATTTACCTAAATCGACTGTGACTAATGGTTCTGAACGATCACACACGATACTTGTTTTCAAAAGGCAGGCTGGATTGGTTTTAGCATATTTCGGCCCAGTCAGATAAAACAGCAATTTTCTGAAAAGAAAGAAAAAGGGTTTTTTAAATATTGCCATAAATGTACGAAGTTTTTTAAAAATAAGTTTAAATTAAACTTATAAAAGCGAACAGCTTTAAATTTCAAGCCTTCAAAAATGAGTTTTCAAATCCTAAATTTACTTATAACATATAGACAATTGAACTAAAATAAAATTGATTTTTCTTTCAGACAAAATGACGCAAATGGAGCAGCAAATGCCTATTCCTGTGCCGGATTTGAGCACACTGCGAATAACAACCGCAGTTTCTATGCTTGGTAAAGCCTACGGATGTGGACAATGCACTGGTAAGTCCAATTTCCTGAATTAATTTATTGAATGGCAAATTAAAATTATTTTTTATTTATAAATTAACACTTACGTTGAAAAAATCTCGTGAAATTCTTTCAAATTTTTTTAAATACCCTAAAAACTTTGAAATCTTGAAAATCTCTTAAAATCCGATAAAAATTCTCTAAAAGTGAGTTGGAATCCCGTGAAATATTTAAAATATTGATACTATAGAAAATTTTTAAAACTCCTTTGAAATTTTCTGATATCTTACGAAAACAATAAAATTAATTTTCTTACATATTCTATAAAAGAGATTTATTTATTATCCATAAAAGAGATTTCCAAGAATTTTAATGGATTAAAAAAATTTTTAATGGGCGTTTTAAGAATTTCATAGAATTTTGGAAGATATGGAACGATTTTATAGGATATCTTAGGATATTTTAAAAGAGATCCCAAGGGATTTTACCAGATTTTGGAGGATTTAAATGATTTTAAGGTATTTTAAAGACTCTCAATTTATGATAATAAATTTTCAGAAAATCTATTAACAAGAATTGAGGGATTTCGTAAGGTTTCAAAGCTTCAAAAGTATGTTAAGGTTTTTCCAAAGATTTTCAAGAATTTTATGACATTTTAAAAGATTCCAAGAATTTTCGAGTGCTTTAATTTATTAAGTGATTCCAAAGGATTTTAAAGATTTTAGGGTATTTTTTAAAATTGTATAGAAGTTTTAAGAACTTTAAAAATTCCAAGGAATTTCAAAATCTAATAATATAATAAAGAAAAAAATATAATTTAAAATATTG
>CAKNXH010000039.1:367161-401578 GCA_932178445.1 Andricus quercusramuli | reverse complement strand
ATAATTTTAAACTAAAACAACAAATTTTAAAAAGATTAATTAAATTTACAAAATACATGAATTTTTAACTAAAAAGGGATAGATCAATTTGGTGTCAAAAATAGAATTGTTCAAATGATTTTTATCCAAGAAGATTAAATTTCTATCATAAAAGGTAAATTTTCGACAAAAATGGAATTTTAATTTAAGGAAAAATAAAAAATAATTTTCAATAAAAAAAAAAAAATCAACCAAATAGTTGAATTTTCAACTGAAGTTATATTTTTAAACAAAACTGGAATAGTTAAGTATTCATTTAAAATAATTAACTTAAAAAACTAATAATAATTTTCAAGGAAATAGTTCGATTTTGAAGAAAAAAGCTTTTTCAACTAAAATGATGAATCACGAACAAAAAAATATTCATTTTTAACAAAGTATTTGAATTTTCTATAAAAAAAAATTCAACGAAATTCATGAATTTTTAACTAAAAAAAGATCAATTTTGAACCAAAAATAGAACTGTTAAAATGTTAGCAAAGAATTGAATTTTTAACCAAAAAGATGAAGTTTGAACTAATGATATTACTTTTCTACCAAAGAGAAGAATTTTCAACCAAGAAGATTAAATTTCTATCATAAAATTCAAATTGTCGACAAAAATGTAAGTTAAGTTTAAGAAAAATCAAATTACTAAATTTTAACAAAATACGTGATTTTTCAACTAAAGAGGATAAATTTTGAAACAAAAATATAACTAAAAAATACAAATTTTCAAGAAAAATTGAATAGTTAAAAGACGAAACTTAACAAAATACATGAATTTTAAATTAAAAAGATAAACTTTGATCCAAAGATAGATATGTTGAAATGTTTAAAGAATACATTTTCAATAAAAAAAACACGAATTTTCAACAAAATATTAAAATTTTCAGTAAAAAAACTAATTTTGAACCAAAAAGGTAAATTTTCGATCAGGGAAATTAATTTTCTGTCAAAACAGATTAATTTTCAACCAAACGAACAAAATTAGGAATCTTCAACCAAAAATGAAATAATAATTTTTTAACCAAATAGTTGAATTTTCTACCAAAAAATACAAATTTTCAACAAAATAGTTACATTTTTAATAAAAGAAATTAATTTTTAACCAAAAAGGTTAAGTTTCAACTCGGAAGATTAACTGCCTGTAATTTCAATAAAAAAATAAATAAAAAACTAACGTCCAACCCAAAAGATCAACTTTCAAATAGGAAGATTAATTTTCTATCAAGAAGATTAATTTTTAACAAAATACGTGAATTTTTAACGAAATAGTTGAGTTTTCAGTTAAAATAATTAATTTAACCTAATATATTGAACAAAAGTAGTTACATTTTAAACGAAAAAAAGGATTTTCCACTAAAATGATGAATACAAACATTAATTTTTAACAAGCTTTCAACTAAGTAATTGAATTTTTAATCACAACAAATTAATTTATACAAAAAACAGTCGAATTAAACTAAAAAAGGCGAATTTTCAACAAAATAGTTGAATCCTCAACAAAATTAATTTTCAGAGAAACAACTGTTGTGATTTTTAATAAAAAATGATAACATTTCTACCATAAAAGATAAATTTAAAAAATGGAATGGTTGAATTCAAGAACAAATAAATAAAAATTAATTTTCAGTAAAAAAAACTAAAACAAAAAAAAATGAAATAATCATTTTTTAACCAAATAGTTGAATTTTCTACCAAAAAATACAAATTTTCAACAAAATAGTTAAATTTTTAATAAAAGAAATTAATTTTTAACCAAAAAGGTGAAGTTTCAACACGGAAGATTAATTGTCTGTAATTTCAATAAAAAAATAAAAAAACTAACGTCCAACCCAAAAGATGAACTTTCAAACAGGAAGATTAATTTTCTATCAAGAACATTAATTTTTAACAAAATACATGAATTTTTAACCAAATAGTTCAATTTTCAGTTAAAATAATTTAACAAAATATATTGAACAAAAGTAGTTACATTTTGAATGAAAAAAAGGATTTTCCATTAAAATGATGAATACAAACATTAATTTTTAACAAACTTTTAACTAAGTAATTAAATTTGGAATTAACAAAAAATTAATGTATACAAAAAACAGTTGAATTCAACCATAAAAGGCGAATTTTCAACAAAATAGTCACAACAGTTGTGATTTTTAATTAAAAAAAAAGGTGCAATTTCTACCAAAATAAATGAATTTTGAACCCAAAAAGACGAATTTTGAATCAAACTTTGACTTTAGTTTATCAAAATTTCCCTGTCAGCTTTTTCTTTTGATCAAAATAACTTCTTCAATGATTTGAAGTGTAAAATCTATTTTTATCTACGCGCACCCCAATTCTGTAAAAACAAATCAGATTTGTTGCCCCCATTCTGAGATGTTTTTCTGATTACTCACATCTATATTTACATTTTTTTACATCAAAACTCAGGAAAAATACAAAAAGTTCAAACTAAAATAGAAAAATACAAAAGTACATCATTTTTTAATCAAAAATCACTTCAATTTCGATCATTTCCCTGTTCTTTCCGGACATTTTCCACCCACACTTGCACCGAGAACCTAATACGAAATATCGAACGAAATATACACCCCCAATAATCATCCCTTGGTCAGAAATATAAAAAAACGGTCTATCTATTTCCAAATACTTTCTACATACCTCAACTTCTTCTATTCAATCAAAATCACTTCCGTGAACAATTTTAGAGTCCTTTTTGAAAATGATTTTTGCGGTTTTATACGAAGGAAATTGCTCGTTAAAAATAATGCAGCCAGTCGTCTGCTAGGCTAGGTGAAGAATGCGACTGCACATGCGCGAGTTATCGACGTCACAAATACATTGAAATACGGGCCCAACTTTAATCGTTACGTATTATTGAAGGCTCAAGTACCTACATCTACTACATCCTTCCCAATAGAATCAGAATCGTGTTCCCATGGAGCACATCAATGGAACATGTTCGAAGACAGAAAGTAATGACCCACAAAACTACTTCAAATTTAATATAATTACGGTTCCTTTTTCACGATTTTCGCATCAGGGGACGCTAATTTCATTCGGAAGGAATATAGTGTTTTTGTATTTTCCTCGACATTATTTTGTTTGCCCAACAATTTAGTTTTTTAGTGTTCTGTTTTGTTTGTGTTATCAAGTTCGGGTAGCTACTTGTCATTGACAAGATTTACATCTATTCTTTCGTGAGAAAAAAGGAATGATGAGAAAACTAACCTCATTTCGGTGGCTTTTTCATGAAAAGGGTCGAATTGTACGGTAATTTTATTTGCAGGCTTGTAATTTATAGTTTTTAGCTGCTTCGTGATGGCACTTATTAAACCATTTGATCGCGATTTACATCCACTGAAGGGAACTGACATTTTTTAAACCGAATGAACGAACGTGGTCTTATAATTTACATTTATCAACTGTGTATGGCAAATATCGGAGTTTTGTCGGTATGAGCAGTGTTGCCACTTATCGACAGTCCATTGTTACCAACCAGTTTCAGTTATTCTGGACCTCATGTTAGATTTGAATTTGCAGTTTTTTTAATTTTAATATAAATAAATTACAGGCCTTGGACTCGCCACGATATTGACACTTTTTTGGGGGATGACACTATTTTGCTGCTATTTCAAAAAAGGCGAATTTTCAAAAAAGAACGACTTTTCAATCATCGCAATGAAGAAAAAAAGTTTCATCAAAAATGTTGAATTTTTAATCTAAAAGGACGAATTTCCTGGAAAAGTAATTGAGTTTTCAACCCGGAAATATGGATTTTAATAACAAAGTTTTGAATTTTCAACTAAAAAAGATACACATGCATGCAAAAATGGAATAGTTACATTTCCAGTTGAAAGAATTAATTTTTAATTAAAAAAAAAAAGCATAATTAAATCTTTAACCAAAAAAATGAATTTTTAAATAAAATTATGAAATGTTAAAATTTTTAGGAAAATAAATATTCAACGAAAGAAATAAAAAACACGAATTTCTAACAAAATGATTAAATTTTTACCTAAAACAGATGATTTTTCAACCAAGAAGACTACATTTTTTCATAATAGTTAAATTAAAGAAAAAGTAATTAAAAATTCATTTTCAATAAAAAAAAAAAAAAACAATTAATTTTCTGCGAGAAAGACGAATTTTCTGCAATACAGTTGAGTTTTCAACCCAAAAATATGAATTTTCTACCAAAATTATTGAATTTGTATTAACCCGAAAAAAAGAGTTTTTAACGAATAAATGACTTTTCAACAAAAAAATACATTCTCATGCAAAAATGGAGTAGTTACATTTTCGGTTGAAGGAATTAATTTTTAACTAAAAAACAAATTTTCAACAAAATAATTAAATCTTTACCCAAAGAAATGAATTTCTAATTAAAATTATGAATCTCCGATGAAAAAAACTTATTTTTTTAACTATATTGTTACGTCCTAAAGACCTAAACAGCTAAATTCCTATTTTGGTAACAAAGCCTATTTCCCTATTAATCTTTTCTCAATTTACTTAACTATTTCTAGCTAAGTGGGATGAGGGCAAGCTAAATGAATAATTTTAAATACATTAAATTTCTTTATTCTCAATTTTACATTAGTTATTATGAACCCTTTTGTGATGTAAGATTTTAACCTTGACTTTGATAATTTCCTTTTCTTCCAAGCGTGGATTAACTGAACTCCACCCTTTAAAAGAAAATGGACTAATTTAATAATCTATTTAATATTCAAAATTTAAGGAGGTTAAATTAAATGATTTTTGACTTACCAATACTTGATGCTTCTGTTTATTTTAATCCTTTTTGAACAGCGAAACACTTCGCGTAATCCTTTCAATGATGAGCGAAATCAAACACGTAATCCTTTAAATGATGAACGAAAACAAGCACGTAATCCTTTAAATGATGAACGTGGCAATTGGTAAACTGGTATAACTCCGAGAACTGGTAAAATTGTAGAGAAAATATACTGGGTCTCTGGTCCGATTTTTAAAGTGTATATTCACGTTCCGATTAAGTATTTTTAGACTGGCTTTAGTTTGAGGGTTGCTGCTTATATATGGAATTTAGTCCTCTGGAATCCTTGGGCCCCATGGAAAATGGTTTGACAGGTTTCCTCTGCTATAAATTAAACTGGCCGTGCGACGGCTAATGTGTTTCCTCTCCACCGGGGTAGTAGCTGAGTCTCTGGTTGTGTGCGTAACACATGGATTGACTTGGGGTGTCGGGCTAGACACTGTGTAAGTCATTGGTGTATTCTCGAGGTTCGAAGCTTCCCTAGGTGGGTGCAGGTAGTTGGAGTTGTAAAGACAAGGATCATTTCTAGTTCAAGTTTTAGAATGTTTTCATTCACAAAAAGGTCATTGACATTGGTTCGTACATAGTGACAGATTATTGAAAATAGGTATTGAAAGTAATGTTCGCTTAATGAGATAAAAGTTCATAATTAAGTAATGGTCGATAAGTAAGAGTTTACAATAGCCTATTAGTATAAACAATAGCAATAATAATAATAATAATAATAATAATAATAATTACCAATTATTATTAATTATTATAAATTATTAATAATGAATTACTATCTAATAATTATTTATTAAAGAATAATAACTATCACCAATAATAACCATAATAATAACAATAATTATTTGTAATAGTCGCTGGACGTGACAATATAGTTGATTTTTCAACACAAAATATGAATTTTCTACAAAAAAGGACAAATTGTCAATAAAAAACATAAATTTACAAATAAAAAATATACATTTTAAATCAAAAAGAGAATTGTACAAATCTTAGGAAAATAAATATTCAACTTGAAAAAAACACGAATTTTGAACAAAATAGTTAAATTTGGACCAAAAACAGATACATTTTCTACTTAAAATGGAATAATTGAATTTTTAACCGAACAGATAAACTTTCAACCAAGAAGACATTTCTATTATAAAAGATAATTTTTAGACAAAAAATGGAATAGTTAAATTTGAGCAAAAATAAATAAAAATTAATTTTTAATAAAAAAAATTAATTTTCAAGCCAAAAAGACGAATTTTCTGTAAGCCAGTTAAGTTTTAACTCGAAAATATGTATTTAAAAAAAAAAAAAATTAATTTTCAACCTACAAATACGAATTTTCAAACCAAAAACACGGGTTTTCCACAAAATGAATTACTTCTTAATTAAAAAATGGAATATCTACATTTGCAGGAGAAACTAAATTTTCAATAATTGAATTTTTAACCAAAAAAGAACATGAATTTTGAACTAAGATTATGAACTTTCAACATGAAAAATTAATTCAACCAAACAGATGAATTTTCAACCAGGAAGACTACAATTTTTTTAATTGAAAGCATTCCATAAATTTAAAGAATATTTTTAATTTTTTCCAAGCGTCAAAAATTCATAAATATCTTATAAACTGACACAAATTATTATCATAATTTTGTGAAATCCTGTAAAATATAAAAAGTATTATTAGAAATTATCTAGATACTTTTTCGACAAATCTGAAATTTTCAAACATCTTTTTGAATTTTCCTGAGAAACCTAAGAAAATTATATTTGTATTACATTAAAGCAAATAAATTAAGAAACTTCAATAATAATTTGATATTGGAAAATTTTTATTTTGTATTAATAATGATTTTTTCCTTAAAATTATAATTTGCCTAAATTTGTTTTTCATTCTTGACATTAAATTCTTGTTGGGTTGAAAATTCGTCCTTTGGTTTGAAAATTCATCTCTTCTAATAAAAATGTCATCTTCCTGTATTAAAATTTGTTTTTTTGTTGCTTTTAATTATTGAGAATTCAATTATTTTGTTGGAATTTCTTGTATTTAAAATTAATATCTTTTTTAGTTTTAATATCTCAAATATTATATTTTTTGTTGATAATTCGTTATTTTTGGTTGAAAATTCGATTACTTTGCTTAAATGTTAAACAATTTTGTTAAACATTCACGTGGTTGAAAATTCATCTGGTTGAAAATGTAACTATTTTGTTAAAAATTCGTTTTTTTTTTGCAGAAAATTAATCTTCTTATTTGAAAGTTCATTTTTTGTTGTTTTAGATTCAACTGGTTTTTTTATGTTTTTCTTTTTTGACAAAGTCAATTTTTTTTTAAATTTGAAATCCAAATCTTTCTGGATTTAAATATCAACTATTAAAGTTATCCTTGAGAAATCATATTTTTTGGTTAAAAATTGAAATACTTGGTTAAAAGTTGAAGTACTTTGGTAAAAAGATATTTTTTTGGTTGAATATTTTTTTCATTTTACTCATTTTAGTTAAAAATCCGTATTTTTTGGTAGAATATTAATGTTCTTCTTAAAAATTCATGTATTTTGTTAAAAGTAATTTTTTGTTAAACATTCAACTGGCTACAAATTTAAAGATTCAACTATTCTGTTAAAAATGTCTCTTTTTTGGATAATTTCAACAGGTTTTGATTTAAAATCAGAATCTTTTTGCATTAAAATATTACATTTTTTACTGAGAATTCATCTTCTTTGTTTGAAAACTCAATGCTTATTTACAATATCTGAAATTTTTAAAACTATTCTTGAAATTTCTCAACAATCTCAGGAAAATTATATTTATATAGCCTTAAGAACAAAAAAATAAAAATATTTATTCGAAATTCGTATCCGTACTAGTAAATTTGAACCTATTGAAAAATCAATATCAAAGGTTTGTGAATATTTGTTCTTGTCAAAAATAGATTCAAGCTATTAAATTTTGAGCACTTTCTATTAAAAATTGTTCGATTTTAGTCTTCAAACCTGAAATTAACCAAGGTTTTATCCTAAAGTAGAAATTACACCCTCTGAGTGAAATTGTACCGTTATCTAGATCGTTATCTAGTGTTTGAAATTTCCATATCTTCAAAGTATATTGTAATTTATCTGTGTCACAGAGTTGTTACATATCTTCATGTTTTATTTACTTCAAAAGACTCGAGAAATCAGCATTTTAAATCAGATCTCAGTTAAATATTCGAATAAGACTAAATATTCCTTCAAGATTGAAATCTGTTTTCCAGTATTCTTTTCCTTTCCCAGTAGAACAGACGAACAATCCCAAATACAAAAAAGATACCTAAAAACTTAACCAAATTCAGAAATTTAAATTTTTCCGCCAAAATTGTACCTTTCTTCTGGTCGTTCCAGATTTGTGATTGGTTTCAAAAGGGCCAATCGGCTCTTTCCGAGTTGCCGCCATATTGGAAGACAGAGTCTCGCTTCAGTCAGCTTGAGTGTGTTGTGGTGAAGTGTGTTGGGTGGCCAAGGGGTCTTGTGTTAAATTTTTTACTTATTTATTAGTGATAATTGGCGATTTTTAATCGGCAGCAGCGAAAATGTATCCCGTGGGACAGCGTAAGTAAAAAAGTGTCTTCGTTTTGTCCCGTAAATGGCTCGTAGGAGTGTCTAAAAACTTGCCACTTTTGGCTTGCCTAGGCGAGTCTAGAATTCGTCATCCGAGTACTTTCTAAGGGCTCTTTGTTCCACGCACGTAGCCTCCGTGATCTGGAAAACTTTTCCTTCCAGGGGAAAATCTTTCAGATCCTAGGCGAGTTTTGTGCTCCAAATTTTTGGATTCATGCACTGCTGTAAGCATTAGGAATGACCCCGAATGAACCCCCCGTTCAACAGGCGCATGTGTCGTTACTTGTTTCACTCCGATCAGGCACATTATTAGAGAAATACCTATTAGACTTGTAGTGCCCTCAATTTTTTATGCCAAGTGAAGTCTTTTCCAAAAATTTACCATTTTGTTAACGTCCCGCAAAGATTGCACGAGCAATTTATCACCTTCCGTCGCTCGAAAAATCAATAAATTATAACCACTCGATTACTTTATCTGTCGTAACTCTGCCTGATCCTCTTTTTCTTTTGTCACTAGACTTTTTTTGAAGCAAGAACTACCTGCAGTTTGTTGCACTTGTTTGTTTTTCGATTCTAGCCTCAAAAGTGCGTAAAAATTCTTTGCGCATAACTTTTTTGTTATTGTGAGGAATTGTAGATTTATTTACACGTGAATTCAAGCGATGTATTTAGGTCACGTGCTGCTTGAAAAACTTTTAGAAACAATGTTTAATGTTTGTAATGTTATTTTGCGAAAATGTGAATGTTTTAGTGCTAAATTTTATTTGTTGGAGATTGTTAAATGATACGTAAATATGTTTTGTTTGGGTTTGGATATTGGTAATTGTATTAGATATTTGAAGGAGAAGCGGATCTGTTCAAAATTGATTAAAATCACAATCTATAAATGCTTTTTAAGCAGATGTATTTGTATATGTAAGAGGTAATTTGAACAGTTTCGTAACAAATACTGCCAGTCAGTGGAAAAATTGCTAAAGCAGGTAATATTGAAATAAAGGGGCAATGTATATATAGTTTAGTGAATGCGAGCATTAGAAGAATGGTCTTAGGGTGTCATTAGCAGGCTTATCGATTCGGTTGTATTTCTAACCCTGCACTGAATTCTGAGAAATTCTAAATCATTATGAAAGGTGCATCTGGACCCTGTACTCAGGGCAGGTATAACTTGCCTTCTTATTCTCTGTTTCTGGCCTCTGGTTATGTCAACCAGCCATTCTCATTCCATAAATGTTAATAAATCTAAATACAATCTGGTACGATCCCAAGAGATTACGTGGAAACAGATCTTATGAGTGGCATAATCCACTTTGTATTATCTTTGAAAAGATCAAAACTGATTACAGCATTTTATTTATATTTTATACATAAGGAGTCGTCCATAAACTACGTTACTACGTGACCAATTCGAGGGTTGGGTGAAGGGAGGGGGGGTCCACGCTAGGAACTAAGGTTGTAACAGTGGAAGTAACGTTACGAACTTAGATAACGTTTAGTACGTTTCCTGATGATAAAGTGAAAAAAATTCTTTTCCATCTGTCTTGAAGAAATTTCTCGTTTTTCGCTTAAATGTAACCTAAATTAATAGAACCCACCAAGAAAAATCAACTAATTTTGGTTTAAAGGTCTACTGTTATTATATATTTTGGGTTCGGAATTCATCTCGTTTGGTTAAAAATTCTAGTCTTTGGTTGAAGATTTGATTATTGGTCGAGTATTAAGCTCCGGCAAATTTTGCCGTATTTAAAGTTTCTAGTCCGGCAAATTTTGTATGCCAATAAGGAACTTTCTGTTCCGATTATATTTTTTGCTACTTTGATAAAATAGTAGAATATTTCACTAGTTTATCAAAAAATGAGGAATATTAAGTTATAAATACACACAAAGTGTCGTATAATCAAGAACATTACACACTAAAAGCACACTAAAGATTTGCTCATCACTTCCCTATTCCTATAATAATACACTTTATCACTAATTTGCGAATTGTTTATCTTCAGATTCGAATCACGAACCCTCACGATCACTCTTCTGTGACCAGTCACTAACACTCGTATTTTTTAAAGGGAGACTTGGAAAAGGGGTTCAAGAAGTGACAGATCACTCTTCTGTGACCAGTCACTAAAATGCCGTACTACAAATTTAAAATACGGCAAAAAATGCCGTACCTGTCTGTATACACTACGTTGATTATTTTGTAGAAAATACTATTTGGTTAAAAAGTCATCTTTTTTGGTCAGACATTTAGCTAATTGGTTGACGCTTGAACTACTTTTTAAAAAATTCCACTTTTTGGTTAAAAATGTAACTATTTTGTTCAAAATTCGTTTTTGTTATTAAGAATTAATTTTTTTAAATAAGAATGTAACCTCCATTTTTATTTGAAATTTTTTTTTTTTTCAGTGAAAATTGATTTTTTCTAGTTGAAAATGTATGCCTTTTTTAAAATTCTTTTTTTGTTCAATTTCTAGGTTGAAAGTTGAATATGTTTTTTGTAAGACAATTTTCAGTGATTCATTTAAAGTGTTCGAATTTTTTGTTTTTTGAAAATTTGATTTTTTTGTTAAAAATTTTAGTATTGCATATTTTATTTTTTGGTTGAAACTGCAACTACTTCGTTAAAAGTCATATTTTTGGTCTGAAATTCAACTACTTGCTTAAAAGTTAAACTACTTAGTCAAAAGCTTATTTTTTGAATGAAGATTCATCTCTTCAGTTGAAAATTTAACTATTCCATTGTTGGAAATTTAATCTTCTGGGTTAAAAATCATCTTTTGGGTTCAACTCTTTTGTTGAAAATTTATCTTTTCTAAGATTCATCATCTTATTTGAAAATTCCTCTTTTTGGTTGAAAATGTAACTATTTTGTTGAAAATTCGTTTTTTTTTTGTATTAATTAATTTTTTAAACTAATAATGTAACTTTAATTTTCAGTTCAAAATTTATATATTTTTGTAGTGAAAATTGATATTTTATAGTTGAAAGTTCGCCTATTTTAAAAAAGTTTTTTTTTTCTCGAAAAATAATCTTTGATGAAAATTCATCCTTCTTGACTAAAAAAGCAACTGTTTGGTTATAAATTAAACTATTTTTATGAAAATGAAACTTTTTGGTAGAAAATTAATTTTTTTGTTTAAAACATATTTTCGGGTTAAAAATTCAACCGTTTTGTAGATAATTCATCCTCTTGGCTTTAAAATTCAACAATTTTGTTAAAAATTCGTGTTTTGTTAGTATGTAGAACATTAATATTCTTTCTGGAAAATTCATCTTTTTAGTTAAATTGTGTGGATTTTATTTGATTCAGTTGAATGTGAAAAATATGAACCATTTTAGTTGAAAATTCACCTCTTAGGCTGAAAATTTAACTAATTTGTTGCTATATTCCATTTTTGGCTGAAAATTTATATTCTTAATGGATCCTTTCTAGTTGAAAATTTGTGTGTTTTGTTAAAAGGTAGTCCTTTTTGTCCGAAAATTAAACCATTTTGCAAATAATTCGTCCTTTTGGTTTTCAAATTCAACAGTTGTGTTGAAAATTAATTTATTTGTTAGAAAGTAGAAATTACGTTTTTTTGTTAAATTTTTTTCATTAGAAAATTAATCTTGTTGAAAATTCAACATATATTTCGACTTGGAATTTTATAAATTTAAAGTTTTTAATATTGCATTCAATATGGTATTTACATTAATTTTATTTGAAAGAATTTATTCCGCAACTATTACCCTATTTTCCTGAAAAATCACCCTCTTTCCTGTGTTTGGATAGAATTTTGGGCAACGTTACATTTCGGAGTGTGTGTTGGGGGTCAAAAAGACCCTTAAATGGCAACATAGTTTATTGAATATCCGTAAGATCGCATATATAATCTGGTTCGCAGTCTTTTCTATTCTTCTGAGTTTCCCTCTTCTTTCCAAATTCCCTTATTCTCGAAAAACTTCCCCTTTTCCGTTCTTCTCTTTAAATACACAATATTTGAAAATGAAAATACTATTGCTAATTTTTCTGTTCGAAAGTAGAATATGCTACCGCGAGTAGTGAAAACTTTTTTTTTAACTTACAAAATTATCTATCATAATTAATTTAACTTATTTAAATTTGACTATTTTCAAACCAAACTATTTAGGATTTAAACAAAACTTTGAAGTACGATGCTCCGTCTGTCGACGTTGACCAATTAAATTGTGGACACGAAATCGACGTTGAGACCAAAAAACTAGGGGATACCTAGTTTCATCAAAATCCATTGCGTTTTATGGGAGTTATTCAAAGTGCGCATATATGCGTCATTACCAATTTTTGTCACGGGTTTTTGCTGCGTATATATGCGTCAATACCAGTTAACTGGTTAAATATTCTTTCGTTTGAATTTGAATAACGATTGTCATTATGTTACACATATTATAACAATTATTGTTCGATTAGACCAAAATTTAAACAAGAATTACAAGATTTGCAACTAATCTTAATGACGTTTTTCGATTGAACACGGATTTAATCAATTCTAGAAATTAAACAATTTCCAAAAACTTGATTATAGCAGTTCGGCAAAATTGACCTATTTTTTAGTAAATGTTAAATATTTTTCTTTAAATATACAATCAAAGTAAAACCACAAAATACAATTTTTGTTAATTGAAATTTTTTATTTAAAATTGTTTTATGCCTCAAGATTTAATTTCAAAATGTTCAATTGAACAATGTGCGACTAACAATATTTCGACAGTTCTTTTCGCTCCGTATACAACTCTAAAATACATTGATTCCCTATCCTTTTGGAGCTGTATACGAAGCAAAAAGAAGTTGGAGCTTTCTGCAGTGGAGCCGTCGATTTATGGAAACATTTAAGATCTCCAGATACGTAAAAAAATATTGGCGTCTATGTAAATATTAAAATTACAAAAGTAGGAGTTTTTCAAACATATATTACGTACTAGAATTAATCATTCCCTACATTATTTAAATCTTTTGAAACATTTTTAGAACTCTTTAATATTAAAAATTTGATATTGTGGATTTTAAAATATTTTATGTTTTTAATATTAGTCATAAAAACCCAGGGAAAAGTGAAGGTGCGCGCCGGGCGCGTGCATGTATTAAAAACAGTTTTCTTTTAATTTAACGAATAATTTTTATGGAGATTTATGAACAAAATTTTTTAATAAATACTTTCTAAACTAGAAACAGTTTAAAAATATTAGTTTATTATATTGAAAGTAATGCAATTATAAAATAAGCTTATAATATATATAGTAAATAATCAATTTACTGTAAAAATATTAATAGAACATGAAACTATTCAAAAATTGCCAATCTTGTTCGAACTATGATGATTTTTTGTTCTAAAATACCAATTTTTTGTGTAGAACGCTAACAAACTCTAAAGACGTGAATCGTTGACAAATTATTATTAATAATACAGGTTCTATTCAAGAAAATAAAATGTATTTCTCTAAAATCTTACAGAAAATGAAATATTGTTTCAGTGCACCTAGCTATTTTTTCCATTTTTAATTGAAAAATCAAGTCGAAATTTGAATTGAATAATATGGCAACATTTAATTGAACTAAGGAATTAATAAATTGAATTAATTTTTAACGAAAATGATTCAAAGCATTAATTTTTCAGATTCAGTAAATCAGTAATTCAATCAATTGAGCTTACCTATCTTACTTTATTCAATTACAAAAAAAAACATGAAATCCCATCAGAAACATCTGTGAACAAACTTTTTTATAAAGTGCCCTACAACCATTTTTTAATAAATTTGAAGAAGCTTCCCTTTTTATGAGTTCTTTCTCCGCTGTGATCTCTGGAATTACTAGATAAAAGATATTTGATTTCAATAATGAAAAGTGAAAATATAGATTTCTACCAGCTTAAAGAATATTGCCCTCCTGCCCTCTCTCAAAATAAAAATCATTCAGTTTTGATGGCCTCTATTCAAAAATGATTTATGCAGAGATTCTATTTCTCTAATTTTCTTGAAATTAAATTTATTCGATTTGGAAGGCTTCCAATAGCAAATTGTGGAAGATATGTAATTTTTACTTTGAATGCCTTAATTTCCAGCTTAGATTTTAATGACGCGTACAAATATTTTTTTAAAACAGGAAATTAGCGTAAACATTTGTCTGAGATTTTGGTCACGACCTGCTGCTCTTACGGACTACATGATTACGTCATTCATTACACTTTTCACCTTTTTCAGTCGAAAGAATAAATTTATTCTAAATTGTGGTTTACTATGCCTTAGAGTTTATTCCCTTTTTTGAGACTGGAAGAAAGCCGGAAAATGACAAAGAATTTTTCTTCTTCACGAAAATGTTGTTAATGCTTATTCTTTTAGTAGAACATGATCAATCATGACTCAAGTGGGAAGTCTTACAGTTTCAAACACATTCAGTTTTAAATTGTTGAATTTTGAAGACTAATTATGGTTCAGAATGTGGTTCAAATTCAAAGGATTTCCAATTTATTATGTTTAGTTTGAAGTATATACAAAATTGTTAGATATAAAATTTATATTTCTTCAATGTATATATTTAAGAAATTAAGGCCTTCATAGTTCAGGAATTTTGGTATGCATAACATTCGAAATTCAATCATTTTAGCTCGAAACATGATAAATGAGACCATTTGAAATCCATTTTAATAAATATTGTTATAAAAATGGTACAGTTTTAAATTAAAAAGATTAATAATTGAGTCATTTTACCTTTAAAGCCCTCGATATTTAAGAAGTTGAGTTTTCAATATTTTGAAATTTAACCCTTTAAGATTCTGCAAATTTAGTTGAAATTAAAATCCTTAATAAGTTCGGAATAATTTTAGATTGAAACATTCAAAATTGCTTGGTATTAAACTGAAATAGTTTAAAATTGCATAATAAGAAAGTTTGAAACTTAGATTGTTCACAATTTTGCAATTTCCAACGGAAAGACTTAGTAGGTTAAATAATTAAATGGAAATCGTTAAAAATTGATTAGCGTTAGATTATAAATTGATAAGTGAGTACTATTTCCCATTAAAAACCTTCAATTTATTTATAAATGAAACAATGTCAAGGTCATAACAGTGAACAGTTTTCAGTGTTCAATGTTAATTTTTGTTTCTGTTTGAAGAGCTCGAAATAAAAATGGTTCAATTTAAATATGTTTATTTGAATAGGTACTTCAAATTATAAATTCAATTTCATCCCGTTTACTAGAAAATTATTCTTCTTGGTTGAATTCAATTGTTTTTAGTTTAAAGTTAACATCTTTTTCGGTTCAAATCTCAACTATTACATCTTCTGTTCAGAATTTATCTTTTTTGAAAATTCAAGTATTTGGTTGAAAGTAAACTCTTTTGTTAAAAATTAATTTGTTAGTTGCAGATTCATCGTTTTAACTGAAAGTTCATCTCTGGTTGAAAATTATATTGTTTTTTTTTTCACTGAAAATTCAACTATTCTCTTTTTGGTGGAAAATGTAACTTTTTTTAGTTGAAAATTCATGTCTTTTGTTGAAAATTCGCTCTTGCTTGAAAATTTAATAGTTTTCAAATTTTTTTCTCTCTTAAATTAAAAATCTTTGTTAGTTGAAAATTCAAATCTTGTTGATAATTCGTCTTTTTTTAGTGAGTTCGGCTGTTTTTCGCTTAAAAATAACATGTTTTTTAGTCCAAATATCAACTATTACATTTTTTGTTGAGAATTTATATTATTTGGTAAAAAATACAACCCCGTTCTGTTGAAAATTCATTTTTGTGGTTAAAAATTAATTTTTTTAAACTCAAAATTTAACTATTTTGTTGACCATTCCTTTTTTGTTGTTTAAAATGAATTTTTTTTTAATTAAAAATTAATTAATGCAGTTGAATGTTCCATCATTTTGGTTATAAATTCATCTCTTTGGTTGAAAATTAATTTTTTTCACTGAACATTTATCTGTTTAATTTTTGGTTGAAATTAACCTTATTCGTTGAAAGTTTAATCTATTTGGTTTAAAATGCAACTATTCCAGTTAAAGATTAATCACTTTGGTTGAAAATTCATCACTTTGGTTGAAAATTTAAGTATTTTGTTGAAAACTCGTTTTTTTTTGTCGAAAATAAGTTTTTTAATTGAAAATTGTATACACCTTTTTGGTTAAAAATTCTTTTATCTTGTTAAAGATGCCGTATTTTGACTTGAAATGTTAGGATGTTGAAGCGTTTTAACTTGAATGTAATATAGTACCCGCATTAATTTTTTTAAAGAATATATTTCCCTAATTTCGTGAAAATATGCATTGAATTTTAAGTGGGTATATGAAGATGAAACAAAAATTTGTTTAAATTATTATTGAAATTCGTGGACTGTAAAAATAAATTCAACAAACGAATAATTATGTTTTAATTATTATTTAAGTATCTATTTAATTATTCGATGGGGATAGTATATTTAAGAATATCTGGTAATGTAATTTGTCAAAGCTTCCCAAATTAAACATAGGTATTAATTAAATTCCTAGCAACTGGTATTATTAAGAAATTAGTTATCCTTTAATAAAGTTACTTACTTGAATGGCTCCATACTTTGAACAATTTACCTGGAAAAATCTTGTGAAGAACTTTTTTCCAGAATTCGATTAGACATCCTGCAAATACCCAAAAATTAATAAAATTAATTTTCAGCACCCCCACCGGGGCCTACAACAAGCACTGCTGTGGGAGCAGCTGGGACAACTGGAAGCAGTGTTGTGGCCCCCAGTTCCTTGGGCCTGGTTCCTGCCCAACAAACACACACGCCTCCTCAACCCCCAGATTTGCCGAGTAAATATTATATTTAATAATTGCTTTCGTAATTTCTCGACTAAATTCTGATTTAATCGCATCTGAAACATTGTTTTCCGCCTTTTTTCAGTGTTCGCATGTCCAAGAAGGCCAAATATTGGTCGCGAGGGCCGCGTCATCGGTCTGAGGGCCAACCACTTCCAAATTACAATGCCCCGTGGCTACGTGCACCACTATGATATAAATATCCAACCTGACAAATGCCCAAGAAAAGTCAATCGAGAAATTATCGAGACTATGGTTCACGCTTATAGTAAAATTTTCGGAACTCTCAAGCCTGTTTTCGATGGTAGAAGCAATTTATACACTCGGGACCCGTTGCCGATCGGCACAGATAGATTAGAGTTAGAGGTAAGCTATCATCAGTATTATGTTAACAATCTAAAATTGTGAGGGTGTAAACCTGTCTGGGAAAGGATTGGGGATTTTGTTCACCGGGAAAAATCATGAAACTACCGGAAATTGTATTCTGTGCCCGGGATTTTTCATTAGATTGTACTAAAATGAATATCAACAGGGTCAGGAGTTAGGAAAACCTGGAAATTCAGGGATTTTGAAAATTTCAAGGATTTTGAAAAAATCTTGTAGTAAAGTCAGGGATTTTCTGTAAGAGACTTTTTTTTATTTTGATGTCCTTTTTATTTGAAAATTCATATGTTTTAGTAGAAATTTCATCGTTTTTTTGTTGATAAAAGTGCAACTGTTTAGTTGAAAAGTAATATTCTTTCATTTAGGATACAACTATTTTGTTGAAAATTCATAATTTTTGGTTGAATTAATTTTTTTTATTTAATATTAAAATAGTTTTTGGTTGAAATGTCTATTATTACATTATTCGTTGAAAATTCATCTTTTTTTTTTTGGTTGAAACTTGTTGCAAATTAATTTTTTTTAACTGAATATTTAACTGTTCCAGTCGCAAATTTATCATTTTAGTTTAAACTTCATCTCTGTGGTTGACATTTGAATTATTGTGTCAAATATTCATCTTTCTAAATTGAAAATTCATCTGATTAGGTAAAAGTTGATCTACTTTGTTAACCATTTATTTTTTTGATTGGAGCTTCATTTCTTTGATTAAAAATGTATCCATTTTGTGGGAAATTAGTTTGTTTTTGTTCAGAATTGTTTATTATTTTTTTATCTAAAAGTGCTACTTGCATTTTTGGCTAAAAATTGATCTTTTTATCTGGAAATTCGTCTTTTGATAGAAAATTTCTAGAAATGTATGCTTTTTAATTATTATTAATTATTTTAATACCTAATAATTATTATCAATTATTATTCATTGCTAGAAATTTCCTCTTTTATATGGTTAAAATTGCAACTGTTTGCTATAAAATTAACTTTTTTGTTGAAAATTCATGTATTTGGGTTGAACATTAAACTGATATGTAAAAAGTGTGTCTTTTGGCTTGAAAGTTTAATAATTTGGATGAACTTCTTTTTCTTGACTGAAAAATAATTAATTAATAATTTTAAATGAAAATTCTATGGTTGAAAATGTGTATTTTTGGTTTTAAAATTCATCTCTTTTGGGTAGAGATTTCATATTTTTTATTGAAATCTCAACTTCATATTACGTTTCTCGTTGAGAATTCATCTTGTTTCTTGGAAAATTCATCTTTTTTTGAAATTTCATCTTTGCAAGTTTAAAAGTCAACTATTTTCTAAAACATTTGACTTTTTAGCTTGAAAATTCATTTTAGCAGGTTGAATATTTAATAATTTGCCTACAGATTTAAATATTTTGTTGAAAATTCAATTATTTTGTTGAAATGACGTATAATTATTTTGTTAAAATTATCTTTTTTTGGCATCAAGGGTATTTTTTCACGGAGGGGGGTAGTATTTTTTGTATTATTCTATCAAGTTTTTTTTCTCTGCATCTGGTACAATAAGTTGTATTTCCTGCAAAACCTGATCATTTATACAGAAATTAACGTTAATTAATAATTTTATCATATTTTTACTTAAAAAATGACACTTCGCTCCTTGCATTCCGCAAGGAAATCGTGAAATTTTCATAAATACATATTTAGGTTCTACTGCTTGTTTAAAAAGTTTTCTCCAAGTTTTATACCAATCAATGCAACTATTCTCTGATTATCGCCATTATAAATACAAAAAATACCTTTCCTTGTGCGAAAGCTGTTTTTCTTTAATCAGGCTTTTCATATCTAATAATTTGTGAAGTGAAAATTATTTTTCAGGTTTATATCTACAAGTTTGTTGACATTTCATTATCGTAAAGTGAATAACTACTGCTATAGACAAAGAAAATGATTAAAAACCAGGGCAAATTAATTTTTTTTTAAGATCACTCACTTAATTATCCGCTAGAAGTTACATAATTGTCAAAAATATGTTTTACTAATATATTTACCGCAGAGTTTTTACTACAATGTGTAAACGATGGCCGCGAGACATACAAAAATTTAAGAAAAAAATTGTTCTTTTAAAAAATTGCTACAAAAATATTCCCTTACTATTTTTAATCTTACTTCGTTTTTTTAAAGTTGATTTTTCGATTTTAAGAGGTAAAAATTTTTTTTTTTTAAAGTTAATAAAAAAGTTTTATACGAGACTAAAGATTAGAATAGATACATTTTGAATTAAGGTTACTAATACAAGATAAGATTTTTCAAGAAAAAAAAAATACTATCCTTAGATATAAAACTGAAAAATCGTTTTTATTTCACAATTTTTTAGATACAATAAGCTTGTTTGAAGAAGGACTGCTTTTGGCGATAGGAAAAACTTTTTTGAATTTATAATGGCGATAATTAGAGAACAGATTTATTTAATTATATGAAACTTACAAAGAACTTGCTGCACTTGCTGCAAGGAGAGAAACATGTAAATTTTTGAGTAAAAATGTAAACAATAAGAATTATTTGGGGTTTCTTCGCGTTTTTAAATTTTTGAAATTTTAATCATTTTTTAAGTACATCATGAACCGTGGAAAGTGGTTTGCGAGCAATATTATTTTGAAAAAATAGATAGCCTAAATGTTGGTCTCAATAATTTTTAATTCATTTTTTGACACAAATCAAAAATTTAATTTAATGGTGATCAATTTTCGACTTTTTAGTAGTTTCTAACTTAAATAAAACATTTTCAAGTCATCACTTAGAATCATCCAATCGAGTTCTTCCAGGGGTCAAACTTAAGCACTTGACTCATGTTTTGAAAAATTCGACAAGCTCTTTCACTTTTTAAGAAATCCTTTTTTGAAACCACCTTAACCGAGAGCATTCACTGTATACTTTACTTCCTAAAGGTTATACTTCCCGGAGAAGGAAAAGACAGAGTCTTTAGAGTTGTAATCAAGTGGGTAGCCCAAGTTTCTCTCTTTGCCTTGGAAGAGGCACTAGAGGGTCGAACCAGACAAATTCCCTTCGACGCAATCCTCGCTTTGGATGTGGTAATGAGGCACTTACCGTCCATGACCTACACACCCGTTGGAAGGTCGTTCTTTAGTACCCCCGACGGTTATTATCATCCCCTTGGTGGCGGAAGGGAAGTTTGGTTCGGTTTTCACCAGTCTGTGAGGCCCTCTCAATGGAAAATGATGTTAAATATTGATGGTGAGTCCTTATTTCCTTAATTGTTCCTACATTAATCATGAATTTTCGATACTTATTGGATTCTCTTTTGTTTTTCAGTCTCTGCGACCGCTTTTTATAAAGCCCAACCAGTGATTGAATTCATGTGCGAAGTTCTGGACATCCGAGACATCAACGAACAGAGGAAACCTCTGACTGATTCGCAACGAGTGAAGTTTACCAAAGAAATCAAGGGGCTGAAAATCGAAATCACACATTGCGGGACTATGAGGCGAAAATACAGAGTCTGTAATGTCACACGCAAACCTGCCCAGATGCAATCGTAAGTATATTATAAATAATTGATTACCCCACTTGTTAATAATGCGAGGATCACAGTCAATATCCTTTATTACTTTATCCCATTTTTCCCTTTTTTAACCTTGAATTAAAAAATCCCCTAAAACGTCTAAATTACACAATGTTGGCCCAATTCTCTTCCCTTTCTTTCACAACGCGTCGATTCATTATTTACGAATCATAAACAGAAAATTTAAAACATTAGACAACAAGATGATTTTCAAAGAGACAGCGAAGAGATATTTTGACGAAAATAGGGAAATATGTTATTTTAAATAAAATGAATGTGGGTACTATATTAAATTTAATTTGAAACTCTTCAAAATTCTGAAATTTCATAAGTAAAAATATTGAATTTACAACAAAATAGATGAATATTTGGCCAAAAAGGTTAACTTTTAACCATGAAGATATATTTTCTGCCAAAAAGGCGAATTTTCGGCAGAATAGTGAAATTTCAAATCAAGAGATGAATCTTCAAACAAAAGATTACATTCTTAATTAAAATAAGTTGAGTTCATAATGAATTTTTAATAAAATAGTGTAGCTTTTAACCAAAAAAGACTTCGGTCGAGAAAGAAAAGGGATCTCCGCCAAATTATTGAATTTTCAGCTCGGGAATATGAATTTTCAACAAAAAAGTACATTTTCGACCTAATAGTTGAATTTTCTACCAAAATACTTAAATTTTCGACGAAAGAGATGAATTTTTAACTAAAATGATGAATCTTCAAACAAAAATGCATTTTTATCAAATTAGTTTAACTTTTAGCCAAGTAGTTAAATTTTCATCTCAAAAGCATGAATTCTCAACGAAATATGTAACAGTTGATATTTCAACTAAGAAAGATTGTAAATTAAAACCAGTTGAATTGATCCAAAAAGGCCAATTTTCAATAAAAGAGTTCAACTTTCAAACAGAAAAGATTTTTAGACAAAAAAAATTCGACCAAATTGTTCAATTTTCTAGCCAAAGGGACGATTTTTCTACACAACAGTTGAATTTTCAATTCAAGAAAGCGAAATTTCCACAAAATAGTTAACTTTTCAACCCAAGAGATGAATTTTCAGCTAAATTTGCTGAATCTACAAAAAACAAAAAGAATTTTTAAGTGACTAGATCACCTGTTAACGAATTTCCAACAAAGGAGATGAATTTTCAACCAGATTTTTCAATCGATAAAAAATTTAAACTAATTGTTGAACTTTAAGCCAAAAGGCGAATTTTCAATAAAATTGTTGAACTTTGTAGCAAAAAAAATTGTAGTTGAGAAAGAAATAATTTTAACCAAATTTTCGAGTTTTCAAGCCAAAAGGACGAATTTTCTACAAAACAGTTGAATTTTCAACACGAAATTATGAATTTTTCATGATAGTTAATTTGCAACAAAATAGTTGAATTTTCAACGAAAGAAATGCGGTTTTAGCCCGAGAATATGAATTTTCAACAAAAAAGTTAATTTTCAACCAAATTTTTCTATCAAAACAGTTGAATTTGTAACGCAACAAAAAAATGCATTTTCAACAAAATACATAGTTAAATTTCCTATCAAAGTGATCAATCTTCAAACAAAAGTATTAATTTTTAAAACAGTTAAACTTGCACCTAAGTAGTGGAATTTTTCTCCAAAAAATATAAATTCTCAACGAAAAATCTAATAGTTTGATATTTCAACCAAAAAAGATTTTAATTTTTGATGAACGACAGTTGAAATCATCCGAAAGAAACGAATTTTCAATAAAATAATTAAAATTTCAACCAAACAATTCTTCAGTCGAGAAAGAAATGTCCGACAAATTGTTGACTTTTTAACTCAATAAGATGAATGATCTACAAAACAGTTGAATTTTTAACCCGCAAGTATGAATTTTCAAAATATGTAGTACATTTTCAATTCCAGAAGACGATTTTTTAAAACAAATTAGTTCAACTTTTAACCAAGTAGTTGAATTTTCAACTAAAAAAGATGAATTCTCAATGCAAAATGTAATAGTTGATATTTCAATCAAAAAGATTTTAGTTTTGAATCGAAAACAGTCGAATTCATCCAAAAAAGACGATTTTTCTACAGAACAGTTACATTTTCAACCAAATAGCTATTTTTCAATCAAAAGGTTGATTCTACTAGTAATTTTTTTCTGACGTATTTTTGAAAGCTAAATAAAAAAAATTAACACACAAATGACTAAAAAACTTGCAAACGATAAGGCGCTTCTGTTAGAAGGCACTTTTGTTCAATATTTACGTGATACCCATATGATTCAAAAGTTTTTAATAATAAATGAAATCCCCTTTTTTCAGAAAAAAATCTCTTGTTCTACCTAAAATTGGATTAATGAACCGCTGTGATCCATGCTATTGTAATAGATACTCTTTCTGATAATTTGATGTGTAATTTCAGCTTTCCATTGCAACTAGAGAATGGTCAAACGGTCGAATGTACAGTTGCCAAGTACTTCTTAGATAAATATAAAATGAAGCTGCGTTACCCCCATCTTCCGTGCCTTCAAGTTGGTCAGGAGCACAAACACACTTACTTACCTCTCGAGGTCAGTTTAATAAAAAATATCGTAATATTTAGCACTACAATGAGAGTGGCCGCAGCTCAAGGACAACCTGGTAATCAGGGAAAAGTCAGCAAATTTTGCTGATCAGGGAAAAGTCGGGAATTTTGAACAAAATTGCAAAAGTCAGAGAATTTTTGTAAGAAGCACTTCAAGTAGCTGAAGAATAATCTGGACTGCCACACAATAACTTTGAGTCACTTTCTTTCATCAAATCACTCCTTTAAGATAAGTCACTATAGTCAGTTTTTTAAGTGAAAAGATCACTTTAGTCTGTTTTTTTTCAATAGGATGTCCAGCGACCTTAACAATCTTGAACACCTGGAATTCTCCTTGAATTTTTCACGAGAACCTTGAATTAATTTATTTTCTTTTAAAACTGTTATTTTATTGAAATGCGACAAGCAATTTAAATCTTTTATTCTCTCATGAAGGAAACATCTCGTTTCGAAGAAATCTTGCTACTGAAAAGTTTTTTATTTATCAAGATATAATTTATCTTTCACTCATTACATAATAAATAGATTTCTGGGCATTTTTTTGTAGACTTTACCATTTATTTTATAGGTTGCATTGGCCAGACTTTAATATTGTGAATAATTCTATAAGTTTTTAATTTCGTCTCCACTAATATAGAATGTTAAAAGTATACATTTTTTTGTGATACTCAACTTACAAATTAGAAAAATTATTAACTGAAAATTTCGGTGTTAATTCAGTTTCAGAATTAGAATGAGTCATGGCCATATAACGGATTTTTCAAGGGTTTTGCCACTCGGTTTTTGAGTGTACACCAGATTAAAAAACATTACTTAATATTTCAAAAGGTTTTAAATTATTTAAAAGGATTTTTAACATTTGCAAAGATTTTACGAATTTCAAATATTTAAAAAAGGCCAGATTAAAAATATTTCACAAAGTTTTTAAAACTTAAAAGATTTAAAGGATTTCAAAGATTTGAAAAAAGGTTACAAGTATACCAGATTTTTAAAACATTTTAGAAGATTGAACTAGGATTTCAAATAATTCAATGATTTCAACGAATAAAAAAGATTTCACATACAAAGGTTTAAGACAAATTTCACAAAGATTTCGAACATTTCATAAAGGGTACAACAGTAAACCAGATTTTAAAGATTTTAAAAATGCGTGTACACCAGATTATTTCACAAAAATTTCACAAAGTTTCACGGTCTCAAAAGGTTTCAAAACATTTTAGGATACTTAAATAGATTGCACTAGGATTTCAAATAATTCAATTATTTCAACGAATAAAAAAGATTTCACGAGCAAAGATTTAAGAAAAATTTCACATATTTCAAAAGATTTCGCAAAAATTTCCCAATTATTTCGAACATTTCGTAAAGATTGCAAAATGTTATAGTAAACCATATTTCTAAGATTTCAAAAGATTTTGTAGAGATTAAAAATATTTTAATGGTTTCAAATGAATATAAAAGATTTCACAAATATTTCAACGATTTCATGAAGATTTTAAAATAATGCAAGAATTTCAAAAAGGGTAAAGTACGCCAGATTTCAATGATTTGAAAACATTTCAATGATTTCAAACAATTTCAAAGATTTCAGTGATTTCAAACGAATACGAAAGATTTCACAAATATTGCAAAGATTTTAAAATATTTCCAAAGGTTTCAACCAGTTTGAGGAGATATTTCAACATATTTCAGTGATTTCAAGGGAACAAAAAAGAATTCACAAAGATTAAAGAAAGCTTTCACAAATATTTCATACAAATTTCAAAAAATTTCACAAAGATTTTAAGAATTTTAAATATTTTACAAAAATGTAAGAAGATTTCACAGAAATTTTAAGATTTCACAAAGATTTTAAGTACTTTGAGAGATTTCAGCGAATTCACAGATTTTAACATTTATGGTTCTGCTTACTTTAAAAATTGTTGGCCAATAAGAAATAAAATGGGTTTGAAAGATTTGAAGAGATTTTAAAATATTTTTTGCAATTCATTTTGAATCCACCCAGAATTTTATTAGATTTTTTAGAATTCTTATGAATTAGTTGAATTCACTTGAATTCTTCAAAATGTAGTCAATTCAGTGGATTTCATTTTTTTTCAGTTCTTGTTTAATTCATCTTGAAGTTTTTTATAAACTCATCTTGAATTTTTGGGCATTTCCGCAATTTCTTTTGAATTCCTTGAATTTTCCTAAACTCATTTTAAGTTTACTGAATTCAATTTTTTTTTCTTATTTTAAACATTTTTTTCAATTCACTGCAATTTTTTCTTAATTCACCTTGAATTTTTGAGAATTTTATCGAATTTTTCTCCTTTCCCTTAAATTCCTCACAACTCACACTAATTTTACTAAAATAAGTGGTCAATTTTTCATTTAACAATTAAATTATCCTGGGACAGACCTGAGAATTATAAATTTAATATTGTTTTAATAAATTTGTAAAATATTCTATAATAAAAATGTTGCAAGCCTAAAATTTTGTTTTTTAAATATTAATGGTCAAGGTAAAATGTAAAATTAGTTAGGGAAGAATCAGGGAATTTTGAAAATGATGTTTTGCGGCCAGCCTGTAAAAATGAATACTAACTTTTGGATGAGACCTGTGATATTTACTGACGATTTCTTAATTAATTTAGGTCTGCAACATCGTAGCAGGTCAGCGGTGTATTAAGAAGCTAACGGACATGCAAACATCGACGATGATCAAAGCGACGGCTCGTTCTGCTCCTGATCGTGAACGGGAAATCAACAATCTTGTCAGACGTGCTGACTTTAATAACGATTCTTACGTACAAGAATTCGGATTGACAATCTCAAACAACATGATGGAAGTTAGAGGACGTATCCTACCTCCGCCCAAACTTCAGTATGGAGGCCGTGTTAGTTCCCTCAGTGGACAGGTAAGAAAAATTATGAATTAAATAGAAATCTTTTTAGGGGATTAACCACTCTTTTTTTATAAATTGAAACTGCAAAATACCAAGTATAATAAACAAAATGTTTTAGAAAATAAATCATAATTTTAAGATTTTCAAATTCTAATACAGTTTTTATTTATTTTTTCTAATATATAAAGAACAAAAATTGGTACAAATAACTTTGAAATCTCTTGAGAATTTGGTGAAAACTTTGAAATGTTTTGGCATTTTTATTATTCAAAAAATGTTGAATCGTTCGCAAAAATTTAAGTTTCTTTTCAAAAATCAGACTATCTACCTGTTTGGCAAACCGGGAATATGCGGGGAATTTCATTAGATTGTGCTGAAATGAATATTCAAAGTGTTTTGTTATTTTATTACTACCAGTTTGTTCAATCACGAGACGAACAATGGAAGACTTTAGCGTTGAGAATAACGATAATATAAGTGATGCTGTTTGCAATTTAAAAACAAAGTTTAAACTTGAAATCCGTTTACACTCAAATTCGTAATTTAGTATTTATCTGAAATTGGAAATATATTTTTTCTAAATCATAGAGAGAAAGATTTACGGTATAAAATAAAAATGTAAAAATTGTAATTCTGATTTTGAACACGGAATTCTCCAAAAGAAGAGTTATTATTCGGATGTGGAACAAAGAATTAAAATTTTGACTTAAAAGAGGAAATTTTCGAGAAGAATTATAATTTCAATGGATTTCAAGGGATTTAATAAAAGATTTTAGGATATTTTACAAGCTTTCAAAAAAATGTCAGAAGATTTCAAGGGTTGGTATTAAAGATATCAAATGATTTCAAGCGATTTTTAAGGTTTCTAAAGAATTTGTATGTAACTGTAGCGAGTAAATGAAATGCAATTAAATTTTAATCGACATCTAGTGAGGGATTTCAAGAGTTTCCTATATATTTCAAGTGATTGTATGAGGTCTCATAAGGAAGTTAAAAGATTCCATAAGGTTATAAGGAATTTCTTTAGATTCCCAGGGATCTACAAACATTTGGGTGTTTTCAGGGATTCAGTTGATTTGTAACATTTCAAGGAATTTCAGAGATTTTCGAGTATTTTGAAATAATTTTAAGAATTCAAAAAAAAATATTCGTTAGTATCACTACAAATCCTGGAACTGGTTTCAATAAATTTCAATATAATCTCAGGCCTCGGCCTCACCACACTATACTCACTATTTGACACTTTTTTGTGCAATGACACTATTTTGCTACTATTTCAAAAAAATTATACAAACGTCACCATTTTCTTACAGTTGT
This sequence comes from Andricus quercusramuli, assembly GCA_932178445.1. NCBI lineage: Eukaryota > Metazoa > Arthropoda > Insecta > Hymenoptera > Cynipidae > Andricus > Andricus quercusramuli. The sequence continues at coordinate 373,667 of CAKNXH010000039.1, read as the reverse complement.
TCGCTAATGCCACTATTTCTTTACAAAGTTACTATTACAACCAAAACAGATTAATTGTAAACTGAATAGTGGCTTTTTGAACCACACAGTTAAATTTTCAACCAAAAAGATCAATTTTCAACGCATAAGATTAATTTTCTACCAAAAAATACGAATTCCCAACAAAATACACAGGCTTTTTTTAACCAAATAGTTGAATTTTCTACCAGGAAGATTAATTTTCTATCGGAAAAGGCGAATTTTTAACAAATTACATACATTTTTGAGTAAATAGTTTGAACAATGAATGTAATGCTAGTCCAAATTTTATTTGATTAATTTGTCGGTCTTTTTTTTTCGTTTCTGAGTTTTTTCACTAAATAATTGAGTTCTTAAACTAAAAAGATCAATTTTTAAGCAAAAATAGGATTGTTAAGTTTTCATTCAAGAGAAATAATTTTATATAAAAAAATAATGTTCTATAAAACAGTTTAATTTTGTACAAAATAGTTGAATTTTTGAGTAAAAAAAATACGCATAGTTGTATTTTTAACTAAAAAAGGTGAAACTTCTACAGAAAGAGATGAATTTTCAACAAAGCAGTTGAATTTTCAGTCAAGAAGTACGTATGATTTCTTAACAAAATAGGGAAAAGTCTGTGAAGTCTGCGATAAATAAATAGGAATTTTGTTCATTTATAGACTAAATATTAACGCTTTACACAAACATTGAAGTTCATTTTTAATACCATTAAAATATTAGTTTAGAAAACTAAATTTTGCGTAAAAATAAAGTTAATTTTATTTATTATTTATTATTTTTATCTTATTGTTAATTATTTTATTAATTATTATTTAATAATCAAGTTAAAAAAACACACTTTTGATTTTGGACTGCGCATACATTTAATACTTGAAAAATTTTATGACACTATTTTTTTCAAATTTATGACACTATTTACGCTATTTTTGATCTCTAAAGTGAGTTGTCCGAGGCCTGCAATCTACAATCTCATTCATGCAATTTCTATAACAAATTATCTTTTAATTTGAAGACGAAGCAACAAGCGTTGCCCAATCAAGGTGTGTGGGACATGAGAGGAAAACAATTCTTCACTGGTGTCGAGATTCGAGTATGGGCGATTGCGTGTTTCGCCCCGCAGAGAACAGTTCGAGAAGATGCGTTGCGTGCCTTCACAACGCAACTCCAAAAAATCAGCAACGATGCTGGAATGCCAATAATCGGACAACCTTGCTTCTGTAAATATGCCACCGGACCTGATCAAGTTGAACCGATGTTCCGGTATCTGAAGTCAACTTTCCAGGCTTTACAATTAGTCTGCGTAGTCCTGCCTGGAAAAACGCCTGTATATGGTGAGAATTTAAATCGGATACTCCTATCTAAAAAAAAGTGGTGCATCGATATGTCTTAAAAATCTCCAGGGTGGCCACCCACCTGGGAGAATCGGGATAAAGCCGGAGAGAAATATTACATCGGAATATTTCCCGCATTTCAGATTATTTTATTTTATTTTTTTTACAGAAATCACATATTTTACAAGGTTTCCAGTGATATTGAAAACCTGGAATTTTCCTTGATTTTTTTTTACCTTGAAAAAATGGAAACCTTGATTTTTTTACGAGTACCTTGAATTAAATTTTGTTCTTGCAAAACAGTTATTTTATTGAAATGCTAAAAGTAAAAAAATCATTTAGTCTATTATGAAAGAAATATTTCGTTTAGAAGAAATCTCGCTGCTGAAAAGTTTTGTATGCATCATGATATAATTTATTTTTTACTCATTACAGAATAAATAAAGAAGATTTTTCGGCATTTTATAATTTGGAATGAGAAACAGACTTTAATATTGTGAATAATTCTATAAGTTTTTTATTTCGTCTCCGATAATATAGAATGTTAAAGTATAAATTTTTTGTGATATTCAACTTACAAATTATAAAAATTATTAGTTTAAAATTGCGACGTTAATTCAGTTTCAGAATTAGAATGAGCCATTGCCATATAACGGATTTTTCATGGGTTTCACCACTCGGTTTTTGACTGTACACCAGATTATGAAACATTATTAAAGATTTCAAAAGGTTTCAAAATATTCCAAAGATTTTTAAATATTTAAAATTATTTTGAAAATTTTATAAAGATTGCGCGGATTTCAAAGATTTAAAAAAGGCGCGTACACCAGATTTCAAATATTTCGCAAAGGTTTTTTAACTTTCAGAAGATTTAAAGCATTTCAAAGATTTGGAAAAGAGTACAGTACACCAAATTTTAAAGATTTTAAAACATTTTGATGATTTCAAACGTTTTCAAAAGGTTTCAAAGATTGTAGAAGATTTCAAAAGATTTCACTAAGATTTCAAATAATTCAATGATTTCAGTATCAATCATCTCTGGTTGGAAATTGAACTATATTGTTAAAAATTTGTTTGAAAATTAATTTTTTAGTTGAAAATTTAATTATTTAAATTAAACTTCATTTATTTAGTGGAAATTTCGTAATTTTGAGTTAAAAATTAATTTTTTTAACTGGAAATTGAACTATTCGATTTTTTTAGTTGAAAATTCATGTATTTTGTTGAAAATTCGTCTTTTTTTGGTCGAAAATTAATCTTCTTGGTAGATATTTTATATTTTTTGTTTGAATATTAATCTGTTTTAGTTGATGATTAAACTGTTTTGTTGAAAATTCGACTTTTTCGGTCAAATTAAATTTTCAATTCAAAATTGAAATTTTCTTTTATTAAAAATTGAAATTTAGTTGAAAGCTGAACGGCTTGGTTAAATTTCCATTTCTTTTTGTGAAATTCAACTATTTTTTATTCAAAATTAAAATGTTTTTTGTTGAAAATTTATCTTGTTCAGGTAAAAAAGTCAACTACTTCGTTAAAAATTAATTTTTTTTTCAAATGGAAGATATCATTCTATTCGAAAATTCATCTCTTTGGTTGTAAATTAAACTATTTTGTTGAAATTTTTTGTTACTTTTAGTTGAAAAATAATTTTTTTTACTGAAAATTTAACCATTCCATTTCTGTTCGAAAATTGTTTTTTTTTTAGTTGAAAATTTCATTATTTGGTTGAAATTCACGCATTTTGTTGAAAATTCGTCTTTTAGGTAGAAAATTAATTTACTTGGTGGAAAATTCATCTCTTGATTGATATTTCATTTTTTTTGCTTGAAAATTAATTTGTTTCGGTTGAATTACGAACATTTTCTAATAATAATGATTTTATATTCTAATATGAACATCGTGTTTGAAAATTAATTTTTTGGCTGCACATTAAACGATTCCATTTTTATTTGAAAACTCGTCTTTTTTAGTTGAAAATTTAATTATTTAAATGAAAGATAATTTATTTAGTGGAAATTTCGTATTTTTGAGTTTAAAATTAATTTTTTAACTGGAAATTGAACTATTTTATTTTTAGTTGAAAATTAATTTATTTTGCTGAAAATTCGTGTTTTTTGACAGAAAATTAATCTTCTTGGTAGATATTTCATCTGTTTTGTTTGAATAATAATCTGTTTTGGTTGAGGATTTAACTGTCTTGTTGAAAATTCGACTTTTTTGGTCAGATTAAATTTTCAATTCAAAATTGAAATACTTCTTTTATTAAAAATTGAAATTTAGTTGAAAGCTGAACGGCTTGGTTAAAATTCCTTTCCTTTTTGTTAAATTCCACTATTTTGTATTCAAAATAAAAATGTTTTTGGTTGAAAATTTATCTTGTTCAGGTAAAAAATTCATCTCTTTGGTTGAATAATCATCTTTTACAGTTAAAAGTGCACCTACTTTTTTTAAATTCATGTATTTTGTTGGCAATTCGTCGTTTTTACAGAAAATAAATCCTCTTGATTGATATTTCATATTTTTTGCTTGAAAATTAATTTGTTTCGGTTGAATTACGAGCATTTTGTAATAATAATGATTTTATATTCTAATTTGAAAATCGTGTTTGATAAAACAATAATAATCGCGCGCGTAGCACGCGTGCTTGTTTCCTAGGGTTTTAAATAATAGTGTTCTTTTGTCTTACAATATGAAATTCCTAATAACTATTTTTGTTTGTTGTGCAGCCGAGGTTAAGAGGGTAGGCGATACTCTTTTGGGAATGGCGACACAGTGCGTGCAGGCAAAGAACGTCAACAAAACATCCCCACAGACATTGTCAAATCTTTGCCTTAAGATTAACGTGAAACTCGGTGGTATCAACAGCATTCTGGTGCCAAGCATCAGACCCAAGGTCTTCAATGAACCTGTCATCTTCCTCGGAGCTGATGTTACACATCCACCTGCAGGCGATAACAAAAAACCGAGCATAGCAGCAGTAGTTGGAAGCATGGACGCTCATCCTTCGCGATATGCAGCCACGGTTCGAGTTCAACAACACAGACAGGAAATCATCCAGGAACTCAGTTCCATGGTTAGGTATGTAGCTCTTTGGTTACAATTCTTCGTTTGGAAAAATACTAGCAAGGTTTGTTTTTTAAGTAAAACACAGGCTGTCTAGCGATCTTGAAAACATGGAATTCTCTTTGATTTTTTTAACCTTGGAAAACCTGGAATTCACCTTGAATTTTTATATCCTCGAAAATAAGGGTTTCTTGAATATTTTTCAACCTTGAAAATTTGAAAATATCAGGGAGCTACATAGATACTAGTATATGCTTTTGTAAATATTGCTAATTTTAAACTATTCTATTTAGGATTTAAATAAAACTTTAGAGATAAAATATTTTGTCATTGAATTCATGCAAATTAAATATTTATGAAATTAACTAGAGTAATGATTGTTATTATGTTAGACATATTATAACAAATATTGTTCGATTAGACCAAAATTCAAACTAAAATTACAAGATTAACAACTGATCTTCACGTTTTTTGATTCAACATAAATTTCATAGGTTCTAAAATGTCAGCAAAATTTCCAAAACTACTAAAAACTAGCATCTAACAGTTTGGCCAATTTAAGCGCAGTCTTTAGTAAATGCTAAATATATTTTCTTGAAATATTAATTCCTTATAATATTTAATTAATGTAAAGATATATCAAAATTTAAACAACCCTCTTTCTCTTTCTTTTCTTTGAGACCAAAACAAAAAGTAGTATTTTTTCATCTAAAAATTTAAAAAAGAAACAATTTCGTATTTAAAATGGTTTTATCCCTCAGGGTTTAATTTGAAAATATTCATAGTCAAGTATTCTTGTTTTACTTCGTATATTTAACCAATTTTAAATATATACCGTTTTTAGTGACAATTTCAAATAATAAGCATTTGTAATTAAACAATTTTGATTTTTCAATATTAGACAATTTATAGGCGATTTGAATTCAACATTTTCAGCATTATTAATTTTACATGTAAATTTGTCAAATATAAACAATTTTTAATTAAATGCTTTAAAAAATATTTCTGTTTTCAATCAATTCGTGAATTATCGAACTCTATTTAAAAATGTTTAGAACTTAATATTTAAAATTTTGATAATACACATTGATTTTTAAATAGTTTGTTTTTAACATTAGAAAAGAAGCACCCAGAAGCAGGAAGGCGCGCGCGTGTTTCTTGTTTAAACGTTTTTTTTTTTTTTTTTAGAGAAATTTGTATGTATGTATGTATATTTAATCTCTCCCTTTTACGGGTTTGAGGGCCTCCGCTCCCTGTACATATCTTTACATTTCATCCTTAGTCTAACTTATTCGCTGCTTATATTCTAAATCTTCGCCTTACATGATAACAGTCATATTAATACTATTATTCTTAACTTTCTACAAATCTAAGTATGAGCGACCTTCCAGGGCTTCCGTTTTCTCTTACCATCAATTGCATTTTCAACGATTTAAAATTTACCATTTTTCTAGTGACTTTCCTTCACAGAGGATTACCCGTTTGGCTCTGCCCTGTTCCCTTACTTTCTCTTATTTCTTCCAGCTTTTTCATCCACATCACTCCCTGTCCATTACCATCCAAGATCCATCTCACACACTCATCCACACTCAACTGTCCATCTTCCTCTCCTGTACACCTCTCTAACACATGTGCCCATGACTCCACCTCGTATCCACATACTCTGCACAAATTATCCTCTTCATCCATCCAATATCTACAAGATCTCACTCCTTCCCCCATTCTAAACCGTACCACCCTATTCCATTTGTCTTCCTTTTTCATCTTTTGCAAATATTCTGGTTCCGTCAACCCTTTGACCATCATATACCATCTATTGTACTTCGAATCCATAATCTTTCTCCATCTCTCTTCTCCTTGTCTTACTAATAGCTCTAATTCTATGTTCTGCCAATCCAGAACCCCTTCCTGCATATCACAAACATTCCTCATTTTTGTCCTTTCTTCCTCCCATTTCGAGTTTCCCAAATTTCCTCTCGTCTCCTTGTTCCGAACTTCGTCCAAGCATACTTGTGCTATCCTGCTCCCCTCCCCCCTTTTCAGTTTCTCTTCAAACCTCCAGGCTCTCTTAATTTGTCTAGTTACCATTTT
>CAKNXH010000039.1:346083-367151 GCA_932178445.1 Andricus quercusramuli | reverse complement strand
CTTTGCTTTTTCCCTTCCAGCATCTTCTCATGTTCTCTTTTTCTCCTATTGTACTCCGCCTTCTCTATTTCTCCTTTCCTCCATTTTCTTACAGATTCTTTCATTCTCTCCTTACTCTCCCTGCATTCCTCGTCCCACCAGCCTCTCTTTCCCTCTTCTCTTCCTTCTTTTGTACCTATCTCATCCTTCACCTTCTCAATCGACCCTTTCAGTCTTTTAATTAACGAGTCTACTCCCTCCTCGTTTTCATATCTAACATTCTCCTTTTCCATCTTCTGTTCAAACACTTTTAATTTATCTACCCCCCAGACTCCCATTTTCGTATTCCTTTCCCCCCCTCTTTCCTTTCTCCCTCTGCCACGCTTATGGACGCCACCTTTCAGTGTAGCTATTACTGGGAAGTGTTCTGACCCTATCTCATTCCCTACATTCATACTGCATATCATATTACTCATTCTTTCTTCCGCCAAGATTTAAGTCCAATTATTGTTCTGCCTATTTGATGAAACTTTGAATGTAAATCATGTAAATTATAGCATTTAAAATGTTGAAACTTGTATAAATTTTAATTGAAAATTTACACAATTAAAACCTAACTTTAAAATTATGTAAATAACAATGCTTAAATTTGGATGATTTTATAGATCAAAAGTCAAGTATTCAGTTATAAATCTTCCAAATTGAAGACATTTCGAATATTAAGCATAAAAATTGCATGATTTTTTATTGCGAATTTTCAAAAATAAAAATAATTCAATTTTAAAAATGTATAAATGAAAATTCTTAAATTTGGATGATTTTGAAGGTCAAAAGCAAAGTTTTCAATTCTAAATTACAGCATTTTAAAAATTAAACCTGGCATAATTTATTTTTAATGGCGAATTTTCAAAATTGAAAACTTTTCAATTATAACAATTTACAGTTCAAACTTTTATAACTTTGGAGAGTTATAATTGAAAACTCTTTAATTTTAAAGATGTTTAAAGAAATATTCTTAAATTTTGAGGATTTTGAAGGTTAAAATTACAATTTTCAATCATGCTAATTGAAGAAACTTTTAATTAAATCATGGAAAGTACAGCATTTCAAAATTTAAAATTTGAATAAATTTGAATTCTAAATTTTTACAATTAAAAACACGTTAATTTTGAAGATGTATAAATAAACATACTTAAATCTTGATGATTTTGAAGATCAAAAGTTCAATTTTCAAATGTTACAAATAGAAGAAACTTCGCATGTAAATCATCGAAATTATTATTTTTAATTTTAAAACTTGTATAAATTTTAATTGCATACGTATAAATTTTCAAACCTAAAGAATTAAATTTTAAAGATTTACAAATACAAATAAAATTCTTCAATTTGGATGATGTTGAAGAAAAAAAGTCAAGTTTTATATTCTAAATTAAAAAAATTTTAAATTGTAAAACTAAAAACTTGCATAATTTATTTCTACTTGCAAATTTCCAAAATTAAAACCATTCAAAGTTTTATAATTTTGAAGTTACAATTGGAAACTCTCCAATTTTAAAGATGTATAAATGAATATTCTTAAATCTTGATGATTTTGAAGATCAAATGTCGAATTTTCAATCTTACAAATTGAAGAAACTTCGAATGTAAATCATCGAAATTACAGCATTTTAAGTTTGAAACTTGCATACATTTTAATTGTAATTTAAAAAAATTAAAAACTTCAATTTTGAAGTTTTCGCAAATAAAAATTCTTAAATTTTGATGATTTTGAAGATGAAATGTTAAGTTTTTAATTCGTAAATCTTCCCAATTGAAGAAACTTTGAATTAAATTATCTAATTTACAGAATTTTACAATTTTAAAATGCATACTTTTAATTTTATATACATTTTCAAAATTAAAAACTTTAATTTTAAAGATTTACAAATAAAAATGGTTAAATTTGAATGATTTTGAAGATTAAGTCAAGTTTTCAGTTCTAAATTGCAGCACTTTCAAATTGTAAAACTTAAAACTTGCTCAATTTATTTTTACTTGCAAATTAACAAAATTCAAAACGCTTCGATTCTCAAGGGTTACAATTGAAAGTTCTATAATTTTAAAGAGTTACAATTGAAAACTCTTCAATTTTGATGACTTTGAAGATCAAAAGTCCAATTTTCAATGTTCCTAACTGAAGAAACTTCTAATATAAATCCTGGAAATTACAGCATTTTATATATTTTATTTTATTTATTTCAATCCAAGAAGATTTGTATTTAAAATCAAAAACTGTCAAAAGCATACAAAAAAAGACAAATTTTCAACCAGATGTTTTTTTAAACATAAAAAAAATTAATATTTTCCAAAAGGGATGAATTTTATACAAATCAGTTAAATTTTTTAATCCAAAAATATGAATATTCAAGAAAAAAAGTTGTTGAAATTTTAACCAAAGAAGGTGAATTTTCAATGACAAATTTAACAGGATATTTTAATCCAAAAAGATTTTTATTTGAAATGAAAAACAGTCAATTCGTCCAAAGAAAAAGGAATTTTCAGTAAAATGGCCGAATCCTCATCCAAAAAAATTAATTTTCAATTAAACAAGTGCATTTTTAACAAAGTAGTTCAACTTTGATTCAATGTAGTTGAATTTCTGGTAAAAAAGATGAATTCTCAACGAAAAGTATAATAATTAATATTGCAACTGAAAATATTTATGTTTTAAATTATTCGGAGTTGAATTCATAAAAAAACACAATTTTGAACAGAATAGTTGAATCCTCAATCAACAAAGATTTTAATTTTAAACCAAATGTTGCTATTTTAATTCAAAAAAGATTAAATTTATACCAAAAAAGATAAATCTTCAAACCAAAAGGACCAATTTCCAAAAAATGATTGAATTTTCAACAAAAATTTTATTTTTAGTCAAGAATTTAAAAAAATCAGGCAAATTATAATTTGAAGGGAAAAATAATTGTCTTATGAAAAATAAAAATTCCTAATAACTGTTTATTTTTTAAGTTTCTTCGTTTATTTTCTTTGATGTTATGTATATAATTTTTCTAGGTTTTCGGGAAAATTTAAAAAGATTTTTAAAGATTTCTGATATGTCAAAAAATGTGTAAGAAATTTTATTTTTCTATTCTATAGGATTTTGCACAATTTTAGGAAAAGTTCAGTCAGTTTAAAATGTATTTTGGACTTTTTAACCCTTTCAAATTAAAAAAAAATATTCGATAAATTTTCGAAAATCTTTAAAAGTTTTAAAATATTTGTTATCTCTTCAAAACTTTGTAATGTTTTTCAATCGTGTACAGTATTATCCTAAAATAAATTTTCAAAAGAACCGATCACTTTCAATATTGAATAATTAATTTTTTTCATTCGCTTGAAACCTTCCAAGGTCTTTAAAAAAGCGTCAAAATTTCATTTCTGAATCATTAAAAGTATAGATTTTGTTTTAAGTTTTTAAAATCTTTCAAATTTTAAATTATTTTCGAAATTTAATAAAGAATTCTAAATATTTTGTTAATGATGTGAATTTTTCTGAAAATTTAGAAAAAATGCTGCAAAATAAAAAAAAAATTGCCTGAAAATGTTGTAAATTCTTGTTTGACAAATTAGGAAATATTTTAGAATATTTTGAAATCTTTTTAAATATTCTTTCAAAATAAATTTTGTAAAATGAAAAATTATGTTTAATTTTCCTAGAAATGTGAAGAAAATTTGTTTATTTTGTTAAACCCTTTCAAAAATCTGAAGAAGCTTATAAATTTTGTGTTCAAAATCTGTTCAAGATTTTAGTTATTTTCGAATCTTTTCAAACCCTCTAAATATCTTTTAAAATAGTTCAAAGTCTTCCTATAATTTTTTAAAAGCCTGGAAAAAACACATAATATTTTTAAATCTTCAAAACTTAAAAAACTAACTTTTTAGAATAAAGCCTAAATCAGTTTAAAATTTAGTATTATATTTTGATTTTAAATCAAGACATTTAAGTTTTTTTTTTTTAAGTTTTTGTCCATAATATCGTTTTTCTCATATCTGTGAATGTTTGAAAAAGTTTACAAATTACAGTCTGGTAGCAAAATGTTGAGAGCAGAATTATTTTTTATCAATAAAAAACATGTATAATTAAAATTTTCTCTTTCATCAATAATGTTAAGATACTTTCAGAAATAAATTTTATCTAATTATAATTTGAAGTTTCTTTTTTTAAAAATAAATTTTTAAAATTAAAATTCCTGATTTGGGTTTGATTGATTTTTTAGTACATATAAAAGTCGATTGCAACCTTGACTTAAGATTTGGTTAATATTTTCATTATTTCATCTATGTCAGGCGAGTTTTGATTTAAAAATGTTCAAGATTGGCATTGCCAGTTAATTAGCTATTGAATATATAAAAAATTAATTTTTTTATTACATTCTATTTTGTATATTTATTTTAAAAGTAATTGAGAAATGAAAAATTTAAAAATGAGATGTCGGGAGGGAGATCGATAGTATCGAGACTCGATTTATCGATCGTGGAAGTGAGTAAGTAACTGACAGAAAAAGGAGGAAAGCTTTACACGTGAGGTCCGGAAAAAAACAAAATATTTCAAGTAAGTAATGATTATTACTAATAAAAAACTCTGTTTTATTAATTATCTTCATATCTCTGGCCGTAATCGTCACTATATAGCTATCTTTTATTGTAGAAAATTCTATAAATCGTATAAAAACAAAAAAACATAACCTCTTTCGTTCTATTTACCGGCAATGCTTTACAATAATTATTTATTACTTTAATTTAATCGACAGCAACTGGAATAGAATTTGAGTACTGCAGATCATAAGAATATTTTTACTTTGTCTTTGATACTAATTTATAAACCTAAACAACATTTCGAATCTGCAAATATTTAGGTTATGTTGACCAATAGATCCTTTCGCTTAGTTTTATCAGAGTTTTATTAGCTTTATTTAAATTTGACGGTCTTAAAATGTTGTCTCTTGACGATCAGTTTATTTTTGACATAAAACAATAAAAAACAGAAAAATTTAGATAATAGAAAGCGTGTAAAATTGAAAAAAATGATTATATTCCTGTCGAATTATTAAAAGCACATTTATTTGTTTGTAATAAGCTCTAAGAAATGACTCGAATTTTTTCAATAGATGGCAAATGTCGCAGAGCCAGTTTCCGCATTTGCGATGTATTCCATGAAACGTAAAAAAGTGGACCATGCTCCGAAATTAAAAAGACTCACGAGCAAGAGGAAAAACTCGCTCGATGTTGCCTCCCTTTACAAAGAGAAGAAAAACAAATCTCCCAAACCCTCTTCGAATGGAAATAATATTAAGAATATCGCAAAGAATGAGAAACTAAAAGAACAGATAAAATACACGATAGAAAATAACCAAAGTATTATAAAATTTGTAAATAAACCCCAAGATTTCCAGCTAGCAGTTAGTAACCCTCACAAAACCAAAGTTGTGAAAACTGATAAGTCGAAGAAAATTGGGAAACTTCAGAGAGCTGAAGGACCACTCAAAGCTTCAAAATCTACAAATAGGAAAGATAGAAAGTCAGGAAGAGTTGCTAAGAAAAATCTCAAAAAAGCTTCAATTTCTCAGAATAATGATTTGCGAACAATAACTGGGGAAGAGATTGAAAATAATAGTAATCAAAAGAAATCAGTACAAAAAATTAAGAAGTTGAAGAAAAAGCAGAGCCCGGTGGAAGCAGAATCAATTGATGATGAAATTAATAGTGATCCTATTACAAAAAGCAAATCGTGTTTTGAATGGCTAATCTCGCCTTTCAACGTTGATCAATTTTTAAAGTAAGTTGAATTATATACACATATTAATTTGAAATTTATATAGACTTAATTTAAATAAATTTATATTATATTTATTTATTTTTACATATTTACAATGTATCCTTTTATCTACGATTCATTCATTCAGGGTGGTCGCTGGACCGGGAAACCGGGAATTTTTTGAGACTGGGAGAAACCGGGAAATGACAGTGAATTTATTTTTTGACTGGGAGTTTTACAAATTTTAAAAAGAAAAATCTATCCAGTCACATGAAATATCACATATTTGATGTCAGATGGTATATAATGCAATTTAAAATAAGTTTGATTTTAACTTTTTTTTAATTTTAAGTTCAATTGTTAACTTTTTCAATTATGAAATCATTCAGTTCACAATGTGTAATTCTTGAATCTTTTATCATCAAAATTTTTTCGACAAGGTCTTTATTTTTCTGAGTACATTTTCAATTAAAAGAGTTTTAAGATGCAGTTTTGAAGACTTGAACAATAAAATCTGAATAACGTTTGAATTTGCAATGTGTTGACACAAAAACCTTTCAAGTTGATCAACTGTAAATATAAATATTCATAATTTTTTTAATTGAACTGCAGTTCGAGTATTTGAAGTTGAACAATAATTGATTGATTTTACAGGACGATTCTGAATCTGTTAAAAAAAAACAATTTACAGATTTGAACGTTAAAAATTGAACTGTTTCAATTCGAAACCTTTAGTAATTAAACAAATTTGAAAGTCCGATTGAAACTTTGTGAACTATGTTCAATTTAAAAATAATTTAAAAAATAAATTCTGAATGAACCGCTTTTACTAAATTCCAAATCCTATACAAAAGTTTTTTCAGTAAAAAATATTAAATTTTTTTAACTCATTCAATTTGACAATTTGTTATTAAGAAAAAGAGCAATTTTTCAATATTTTGCAATATTTAATATTTCAATTATTTATATTCAATAATTTCGATAATTTTTAATGATTTAATCGTCGACTATTTATTCGAAAAGAGCAATTATAAATGGAATATTTAACACTAAATCATTTTAAAACGAATTGTTTGAAACAGAAAGCATTGAATCGTAAAAATTTCAGGGAGATAAACTTATGCTTTGAAGGTTGCAATGTTAACTATATTTGTTTTATTTTAAGAAACTTTTTATTTGTTAATGAAATTGTTTAATTTCGATGTATATAATAGTTAAACAATTATTGATTTAGAAAAAATTTGAGTAAGTTGAAGAGATATTTACAAATATTGAAAAGATTCAAACACGCTTGAAAACTTGAAAAGATGTCAAAAGATTTTAGAAAGAAAGAATTAGTAAAAAGTATTAATTAGTAAAAAATTACTAAAAGAATTTAGTAGAAAGAATTTCCGAAAACAAATTTTGGCGAATAAATAACAATTGAACAATTATTACTTTAGAAAAAATGTAAGTAAGTTTAAGAGATATTTAGAAGTTTTAAAACGATTAAAAAATAATTGAGAACTTGAAAAGATTTTAAGAGAATATTTAAAAAGATTTCAAAGGATTCTGAAAATTGCAAAAAAATGGAAAATTTTAAAGCAAGTTTTTTAATTTTGCTGGATTCATGAAAAGTTTTAGGCAAAATTCGAATTATTTAGAAAGATATATAGAAGTTTATAAAAATTTTCAAAAATGATTTTAAATTTGTCAGGCTTCCAAAAAGTGTAAAATACAATGTAGATGTTTAAAGATTTTCAAATAAAATTTTGACTTTATTCAAGGATTCTAAAAGAATTCTAGTTAATACAAAATTTTTCCAAAGATTCCTGGGAAAATTTAAAGTGATTTCTTATTTTCAAAATCTTTTCAAGAGAATATTTAAAAATATTTCAATACAAATTTTAATGTATAAATAACAATTGAAAAAATGATAATTAGTTACGACTCAAAATTAAAATAATTTAACTTCTAATTGAAGAACTGTTTAATAAAAAACATGTCTAATCTGTCAATTTTTTATGTTTCTAGCTTAAATTTGCGTAACATGATATAATTTTCTCAATTTTTTAATTCGTTGATTCATTCTTCAATTTAGAGCATTTAAAATAATAGCGTGGATTTATATTTTTTTGAATCTTTGAACTGTATAATTTATAAAATTGAAAAATTCCTAATTTTGTAGTTCAGCGGAATTTAGTTTTAAAATTGATTAATTAAAAGTGTTCAAGCTTCCATTTTATATATGTAAATTATTTTGAGCGTTTGAGTAAACAAATTTTTAGATTTTAATTTTTAAAGTTTAAAATCGAAAAGACTTCAACTTTGAATGCTTTAATTTGAAGTTCAGTTTTGAATCTAAGTTTCAATGAATGTGAAAAATTTGTTTGAACCGGGAAATGACCGGGAATTTTTTTCCTCCATTAAAAAGGCCACCCTGTTCATTTTATTCGCATCTCCTTTTAAAATCTCCTTGATTTTTTAAACCTTGGAAACCTGAAACTCACCTTGAATTTATATCCTTGAAAACCCGGAATTTTTTTATTTGTTTAACCTTGAAAACCTGGAAATATTTATGTGTACAGTTTTTTCGTATATTACGTTTCTTCCTTTGTTTCCTATTCTTGAAAAACTTCCCCCTTTTTTCTTTAAATATGCGAATATAAAAATTGGTTTTGCATCTACAAAATTATTATATTCAAAACTAGAATATTCTTGTTTGGTTACAATTTTAGTCAGTTTTAAATTAAAACATTATAGATTTAAATATTTCAAACTGTTTGGTCTTAATTTCAAACGTAGAAAATTGTCTGATTTTTTAAATTCTTTAAAATTGTAGAATATAAAATTGAAAGACTTGATCGTTGCACAATTTCCAGTTTGAAGGATTTATAATTAAACAATCTTGAATTAAATTCCTTCAAAATAAATTCAAAACATTGGAAAAGTCACTTATTTCTTATTTGAAAGTGCGCCAA
This sequence comes from Andricus quercusramuli, assembly GCA_932178445.1. Classification (NCBI taxonomy): domain Eukaryota; kingdom Metazoa; phylum Arthropoda; class Insecta; order Hymenoptera; family Cynipidae; genus Andricus; species Andricus quercusramuli. The sequence goes on along the minus strand of CAKNXH010000039.1, from coordinate 358,415 downwards.
AATATTGAACATTTCAAACTCAACTTGAAAAATGAAAAGAATTTCATATTGAAAGGCTTAAAATTGTGCAATTTCAAAAATTGGAATCATAGCAGTCTTGATTTTTAAGAATTTTTAATGTAATATCTTAAAATTGTCCAATTTTTAGTTGAACATTTTAAAAAATGAATCCTTTCCAATTGAGAATAATTTGCTTTTGGTAGATTTCAAGAATGAAATTTTAATTTAATTTAATTCTAAATTAAGTGTTGAAATTTCATGCTGAACGTTGCATTTTCAAGTTTTCTCTTTCGTAAGTTTTAATTTGTAATGTTTTCCATTTTTAATTAATTCATTTTGAACGTGTTTTGTTTAATGATTCAGTTTTAAAGGTTTACAATTCAAAAGTTTTCTATTTTAAATTGTAAAAATGACGGCGAATTTATCTTTGAAAAATTGGTCTAATAATTTTCAAATGTAATAAACGTTCAATTTATTTTTCAATTTCAAATTGCCAAGTTTTAATCGCTTCGAATTAAGAGTTCTTTAATTTCAAACTCTTTAAATTTCAAATTATTCAATTTCAAACGCTTTTATTTATAAACGATACAAGTTCAATTCCTTTTCATTCCATTCGAAATATTGTCAATTTATGGATATTTTACCCAATATAAAATTCTTTGATTTGGAACGTTTTCGGTTCAAAATTTTTTCAAACATTTGAAAAAATGTTAATATTTTAAAATTTGTTCGATAATTGATTTTTACGTTGTTTATATTTAAAAAAATTTTAGAGAATCTTGGGAACAGCAACCTGTCCATATAAAAAGAAAGGATAAAGATTACTATCAATTTTTAATGTCTACACCGATGATGGATACAATTTTGCGAGAGAATCACATACTCTTTACGAAAAATGTCGACATTACTTCGTATACTGATGGAGTGAGGGAAACTCATAATCCTCCTGGTCGTGCAATCCCGAGTATTGTTTGGGATTATTACGAGAATGGATGTTCCGTCAGGATGCTGAATCCTCAGACCTTTATTCCACAACTTCATGAGTTGAATGGTAATTTTATTTTAGTAGCTCTTTCAATATTTTATTGCAGGTATCGGACTCACGCCACTATTGACACTTTTGACTTTTTGTTGAAGGTTGAACTGCATTGATAAAAAATCATTTTTCTCTGAAGATTCATATTTTAGTTGAAAATTCATCTGTTTGGTAGAAAATTTGTTTTTTTGTTTTTTGGAAATTAATTTTTGAACTGAAAATTTAACTATTCCATTTTTTGGGTACAAAATTAATTTTTTTCAAATTAAAAATTTAAATACTGGAGTAAAGATGAGCCAATTTGTTAAAAATGGATTTTTTGAAAGAAAACAAAATTTCTTTCAAATTATTTTTTTAAACTGAAAATATAACGCTTCCATTATTGGCTGAGAATAGATAGTATTTTAGTTGAAAAATCGTATTTTTTGGTAAAAAACTAATCTTCTTTTTTGAAAATTCATATTTCGGATTGAAAATTCAAATGTTTTATAGAAAATTCGTCTTTGGTTTGACAGTTTGACAATTTGGGTGACTTTTTTTCTTTCTTGACTGAAATTTCCAATTCGTCTTTTTTTTGGAAAATTCAACTTCTGGGTTGATAGTTGAACTACTTTGCTACAAATTCATATTTTTTTGGTTGGAAATTCATCTTTTTTTTGAAAATTAAACTGTTTTTAAAAAAATTCGTCTGTTTTGTTGAAAATGTGTATTTTTTTGGTAAAAAATGAAATAATTAGTTGAAAATTCTTTTTTAATTGTTGCGTATTCATAATTTTAATGGAAATTTCATTTTTTGGTGGAAAATTTGACTATTTTGTTAAAATTCGTATATTTTGTTTAAAATTTGAATTTTGTCGTAGAAAATTAATCTTCTTGATTGAAAGTTCGTCTTTGGGTTTAAGAATTTATCTTGGTAGACTGAAAATTCAACTATTTCATAGAAAATTCGTTTTTTTGTTGTTGAAAATTAATTCTCTTTGTTGTCAGTTTAACTTTTCCATTTTTGGTTGAGAATTGCTCTTTTTTTATTTGGATATTCAACTATTTGGTTGAAAATTCATCTCTTGGTAGAAATTTAATTTTTAAAAATGGAAGTCTTTTGGTTGAAAATTAATCTGTTTTTGAAGATTCAGCTATTTGGTTGAAAATTCAACTATTTTTATGAAAAAGGAATACATGTTCAAATTTTGTGAGAAATTTTATGAGATTCATCAGATTTTATGGGATTTTAGAGTCTTTCAAGAGATTTCAGGGAATTTCAAATATTCCAAGGGATTCTAACAGATTTTATCTGATTTCAGTTTAAAAAATTGTTATAGACATTTTAAGAGATATTACAATTTTCAAGATAATTAACGGAATTTCAAAGTATTTCAAGGCATTTTAAAATGGTTTCAATGATATCAAAGGATTATAAGGATTTTCAGCGATTTATTACGATTTCAATTGATTTTATGGGGTTCCAAAGGATTTCAAAGATTATAAAATTTTTAATGGAATTTAAAAATATTAAAGATTCCAAGATATCATATGATTTACAAATTTTTAAGGAATTTCAAATGATTTTGTAATATTCCTGAAAATTGAAAAGATTTAAAGGAATTTTTACAGTATTTTCAAAATTTCAAGGGATGTCAAGGAATTTTACAGTATTAGAGAGATTAATAGGATTTCAAAATAATTAAAAGATTACATAAGATTATCAGGAGTTTCTATAGATTTTAAGGGACTTTAAATAATTTCAAAAGAATTGTACCTTTTTAAAATAAAAATCAGGAGATTTCAACAGATGTCAGAACTTTTAGTGTATTCTAAAATATGTCAAGGAATTTCAGAAAACATCAAGTATTTCAAGGGGTATCAAGGAACTTTATAAGATTTTATGGGCTTTCAGAGGATTTCAAAGATTTCATTAATTTTTAAGGAATTTTGAAAGATATTACATATTTCAAGATGTTTTGCGGGATTTCACTCGATTTTTGTGGGATTACTAGAGATTTCATAAGATTTAAGGAAATTTTAAAGAGATAAGGGTATTTTTAAATATTCCAAGTAATTTAACGAGATTCCGACACAGGACTTTTAAATCGGAAAAGATGAATTTTTAACAAAAATTTGAATTTTTCAATTAAAAAATGGTGAACTTTCAACAAACAAGAACAATTTTCCACGCACAAAATATATGAATTTCCCACCAAACAGTTGAATTTTCAACCATAAAGTTGAATTTTCAACAAGCAAGATGAATTTTCTACCCAAAAAGAAGACTTTTTCAACAAAATACATTAATTTTCTACCAAATAATTGAATTTTCAACTTATACAATGTACAGGATAAAGTTTTAACAAAAAATGGAATAATTATCTTTTCGGATAAAAACCCTGATAAAAAAAAACGTTGAAAAAAAATAATTGTCAACAAAATTATTAAATTTTTAAGGAAAAATATGAATTTTCGACCAAGAATATTAATGTTCTATCAAAAAAGGCGAAATTTCAACGTATCCAATATACAGAATAAAGTTTTAACCAAACACGGAATAGTGAATTTTTCAGATAAAAAAAAAAAATAATTTTTAACAAAAGAAAATTAATTTTCAACATCGTTGTGAAATTTGAACCAAAAATATGAATTTTCAACCTAGAAGAATAATGTTCTACAAAAAAAACAAACTATTTTTAATAAAAATACCTTAATTTTCAACAAAATTTTTAAAATTTTAAAGCCAGAAAGAGGAATTATGTACAAAAAAGTTGAATTTTCAACCGAAAAATTTTATTGTTCATTCAAAAAGTTTAATTTTTAACTAAACAGTTTAATTTTCTACTAAAATGTAGTATTTTCAAGCCAAAAAATAATTTTTCTACAAAACAGAAGAATTTTTAACATAAAAGTTCATTTAAAAGCAAATAGTTGAATTTGCAACCATAATTATGAATCCTCAATAAAAAAGAATTAAGTTTTTACAAAGCAGTTCAACTTCAAGTCAAATAATCGACTTTTCAACAAAAAAAAGAATGAATTTTCAACGAAGCATGTAACAGTTGATATTTCAACCAAACAATTGCATTTTTAACCAAAAAGGATAAATTTTCAACAAAATACATGAATTTTCATCAAAAAGTTGAACTTTCAACTAAAAAAAATAATAGATTTTTAACCAAATATTTAAATTTTTCATCACAACTGAAATCGTTTAATTGTCCGTTCAAAAAATTCATTCTCAACGAAACATGAAAGGAATATTCATCAAAATAGTAACATTTTCAAGCAAAGAGACGAACCTTCAACTAAAAAAATGAATTTTTAACAAAGTAGTTGAATTTTGGATGAAAAATATGACTTTTCAACAATATAGTCGCATTTTCATCAAAATAATTAAAATTTCAACCAAATAATATAATTTTTAATGAAACAAGACGAATTCCGTACCAGAAATATAATAGTATAATGGTAGTTTATGGTAAAGTATCGTCAGGCCACTTTTTCTTTTATGACTACAGTACCGCTTATTTTTTTTTTTTATCTAGCTATCCTTCAAGAATTTTTCGGCTGTTTCGTTGGAGCGAACTCCTATCTCACACCACCCAACAGTCAAGGTTTTGCTCCTCACTTCGACGATATTGAAGCCTTCATTCTACAAGTCGAAGGTAAAAAAAGATGGAGACTCTACAAACCCCGTGAGGAAGATTTTCTAGCAAGATTTTCCTCCAAGAATTTCGACCAGTCCGAAATTGGAGAACCAATCATGGATACGGTTCTGAACGCGGGAGATCTACTTTACTTTCCTCGAGGAACAATTCACCAAGGAGAGACCATAGACGACACTCACAGCCTGCACATCACCTTGAGCGTTTATCAGAAAAACAGCTGGACTGACCTTTTCGAAAAGCTTTTGCCGAAAGCTCTTGAGAGCGCATCAAAAACAGACTTTCGATTTCGGGAGGGCTTGCCTATTGATTCTTTGAGGCATGTTGGTCTCGCACATTCTGGCGATAAAAGTCCAAATCGAAGAGCGTTTCTAGAAAAAGCAAAGTTTCTCTTGGAGGAACTTTTGAAACATGTTGATATCGATGTGGCTGCAGATCAGGTTGCCAAGGGACATCTTCACGATTTCTTACCTCCTGTTTTGTGGGATCAGGATCTGGAATATTCTGTGCTTCAGGATGGATGGACTGTGAGACATGCGGGAGTTGTTGAAGAAAGAGTCGATATTGAACCTGAGACGAGAATAAGACTTGTGAGATCTCATTGTGTTAGGTATGTTTGTTTAAATATATAATGTTCAGGGCCATTATTGAGATTTTTTGAGCGATTTCGCTATTTTCAAAATTGCAGGCCTCGGACTCATACTATTGAAACTAGTTTACACTTTTTTTTTTAAGTATCTTACTATTTTGCTACCGTTTCGAACAAAAATGACACTATAGACTCTATTTTCAACACAGAAGATTAATTTTTTAGCAACAAAGATCAATTTTGAAGAAAGTAGATAAATTTTTAACTGAGTAGTTGAATTTTCAACCAAGAAAGACGAATTTTCAACGAATTACATACTTTTTCAACTAAATAGTTTGAACTATGGATGTGATGTTAGTCCAAATTTTATTTGAATAATTTTTAGCGTATGTTTCTTTCGTTTCTAAAATTTTTTAACCAAATAGTTGAATTTTTAAACTAAAAAAGCCCCATTTTTAAACAAAAATGAAGTATTCAAATTTTCATTTGGAAGAATTAATTTTCAATAAAAATTTTGATTGTTCTACAAAACAGTTTAATTTTGTATCATACAGTTGAATTTGGTATCAAGTTGTTGAATTTTCAAGAAGAAAGTTAATTGTCAACCAATCAATTGAATTTTCAACGAAATAGTTGAATTTTCAGTTAAAAAATTAATTTTTATCCAATAAAAAACGAATTTCGAACTGTAATTATGTATCTTTAACCAACAAAATAAACTTCTAAGAAAGTAGGAATAGTTTTTTGTAATAGTTTATATATAAAAATATATATATATATATATATTTTAATTAAAAATAAAAAACAGTTTGATTTAACCAACTAAAATTAATTTTCAACAAAATACGTGTTTGCTCAACTAACGCCGATTCATTTTCAACAAGAACGTTGGATTTTTAACAAAAAAAATGTATTCTTTGCTAAAAAGGACGAATTTTCAGCGAAATGCATCAATTTTCAACTAAATAGTTCAATTTTCTACCAGATTGTTTAATTTTCAACAAAAAATTCCATTTTCGGCTGAAACAGATTATTTTTTAACCGCCAAAGGTGAAATTTCTACAGAAAGAGATGTATTTTTAAACAAAAAAGATTAATATTCTACAAAATAGTTAATTCTCAACCAGAAAGATCAATTTTCAATATAGCAGATTAAATTTCTTCCAAAAAAGACGAATTCTCAACAAAAGATATAAATTTTTAAATAAACAGTTTAATTTTTAAACAAAAAAATTAATTTTCTAACTATGGTTGTGATATAAGTCCTAATTTTATTTGAATAATTTTTCGTTTTTAAAAATGTTTAACTAAATAATTGAATTTTTAAACTAAATAAGGCGAATTCTCTAACAAAAATGGAGTAATTAAATTTTTATTCAAGATAATTAATTTTTAATTAAAAAAATATAATTTTATACAAAACAGTTTAATTTTGTTTCAAACAGTTGAATTTTCTACCACATTGTTGAATTTTCAAGCACAAAAAAAAAAATGTCAACAAAACACTCGAATCGTCGGCTAGTACAGATTAATTTTAAACCAAACATTTACATTTTTAACCGAAAAAATTAATTCTATACCAAAAAAAGACGAATTATCAACAAAATATATCAATTTTTAACCCAATAGTTCAATTTTCTACCAAATGATTGAATTTTCAACAATAAAGTTAATTTTCGACTAGAACAGATTAATTTTTAACTAGACACTTGCATTTTTAACATTTAATTGTAAAATTTTTGCAGAAAGAGATGAATTTTTAAATTAAAAAAATTAATGTTAAAAAAAATAGTTTATTTTCAACTAAAAAGATTAATTTTCAACACAGGTATTAATATTCTACCAGAAAAGATGAATTCTTAACAAAGTACGTAAATTTTTAACTAAATAGTTGAATTTTCAAACAAGAGTATTAATTTTCTAAAAAAAAAATGTTTAAAAAATTACATACATTTGTGACTAAATAGTTTAAACTATGGATGAGATGTTAGTCTAAATTTTATTTGAATAATTTTTAGTTTATATTTTCTTAGTTTATAAAATTTTGTAACTAAATAATTGAAGTTTCAAACTAAAAAAGATAAATTTATAAACAAAAATGGAGTAGTTACATTTTAATTCAAGTGAATTAATTTTTAATAAAAAAACGAATTTTATACAGAACATTTTAATTTTGTATCAAACAGTTGAATTTCGTCCTAAATTACTGAATTTTCCAGCCAAAAAGACGAAATTTTATACGAAAAAGTTTAATTTTCAACCCAAAAATATGAGTTTTCAACAAACAAGTGCATTTTCAACCAACTAGTTAAATTTTCAAGATATTGTTAAATTTTCCAGTTCAGAAAAGTAATTGTTAACAAAAAAAAAATAGAATTTTCAACTAATAGTTGATATTTCAACAAAAATAGGTTTTAATTGAAAATAAAAAACAGTTCGATATAAACAATAAAAACGAAATTTAAACAAAATACTTGAATCCTCAACTGAAACAGATTAATTTTTAACCAAACAGTTGCATTTTTAACAAACAAATAACGTTCCAATAAAAAAAGATAATTTGCGACCGAAACAGATACTTTGTTAAAAATTAATTTGCCAGGTTGCAGATTCATCAGGTTAGTTGATAATTAATCTCTTTGGTTGAAAATTTGACTGTATTGTAAAAAATTTTTTTTGTTGTTTTTGAAAATTACTTTTTTTGTATTGAAAATTTTAATTTTCTAGTTTTGATTGATAATTTTATCCTTTCTAGTTGGAAATTCAACTATTTGTGCGAAAATTCAGGTGTTTGTTAAAAATAAATTTTTTTTATTTGTCTGAGAATTCATCTCTTTTGTTAGAAATTTAATCTTTTTTGGTTGAAATATGAACCGTTACATTTTTTGTTGAGAATTCATTTTTTTTTGCAGCAAAATTCAACTGTTTTGTTGAACGTTCGTCTTTTTTGTTAATAATTCAACTATTTTGTTTAAAAATTGCATTTCGCTTACCCCTGTCGATTATATTTTTAGTTGGAAATTATATTATTTGATTGAAAATTCAACAATTTTGATAAAATTTTATTCTTTCCGGTTGAAAATTTGCCCTTTCTGCTTAAAAATTTTATTCTTTTTGTTGAAAATTAATATTCTGTTGATATTTAATATTTTGGTGTTGAAAATTTAAGTAAAATCATGATTGAAAATTCCTCTATTTTTTTGCTAATTCATATTTTTAATCTCAATTTTTTTCATATGTTACAGTAGAAATGTCATCTTTTTTATTTCACAAATCGACCATTTGGTTGAAAATTCATCCGTTTGTTCAAAAAATCTAATAATTTGTTGACAAATTAATTACTTTGTTTAAACTAAAACTATTTTATTAAAAAGTCATATTTTTTGGTCGAAAATCTAACTGTTTTATTGAATATTCATGTACTATTGAAGAAAATTTTTTGGTTGAAATGAATAAATTTGAAATAATGGTCAGCGAAAATGAAAAATAGTTTCGGGAAAAATCAGGGAATGTTCAAAATAAAGTTTTGCGGCCACCCTGTATAAATTAATTTTAAAAAATCATTCCAGTATTTTGCTATTATTTTTCCAAATTTAAAACACTGTAAACACTATTTTTTACCTCTGAAATGAGTTCGAGCCCTGAATGTTGGGATTTCAAAACCTCTTTTTCGCCTATTTTCAATTCTGATCAATTTGTACTCGAAACAGATTAGTGGAAGAAGAGGACGCGGTCAGGATTTACTATTCGACCGAAAATTCTAGAGAATACCACGAATACGAACCGCAGTTTTTCGAGATCGATCGTCACCTAGTACCAACGATTCGAGAAATAATTCTGCAGTATCCAAACTTCATCAAAGTGGAAGATTTGCCTACTTCTGATGTCGATATTGATGTAAAGGTAAATACAAAGAAGAATTATTATAAATTATATTTTATTTTCATTAGACAAATTTAATATTTATGATTGAAAACAGTATTTGTCATTATCTCCCATTTTTACATTATCAACGCCTTTTTTCAGGTCGGAATCGTACACGATCTTTGGGAAAAGTGTATTGTTGTCACAGATCGACCTCTGCGACGAGTGGAATGATGTTTATTAGTAGAATATAGTGGATTGGCAAAATGTTGATCAGTTCTGTTTCGTATGGAAAATAAATGTTTATTTGTACTTAGATATTTAATCTTCTATCCTTTGAGGCATCGTCGCCTTGGTCCCGCTGTCTTCCAAGCATGTACTCGATGTATCCCAAGTAGCCGTCGTTGTCCAGATCGTCTTCTGCGAGTACCCTGTCTATAAGTTCTGAAAAAAGAGAGATGGTATTGTTGATTAATAATAATTATTTAATAACACTAGGAAACAAAAATGCGCGTTACGCGCGCGATTATTATTTTGTTTCTCACGACATTTTTAAATTAAAGTATTAAAATTATTGTTTTTTATAGTATATAAAGAAAAACAAGAACATATCTTAAACAATAGAAAAGAAAAAACAAGAACAATGTTCTTGATGTCTGATGAAAATTGATATTTGAAACGATAAGTCTTAACCAAAAAAGATGAACTATTAAGCAAATAGTTAAATTTTCGACTAAAAAAGATTCAAGCAAAAATTGTATGGATAAATGTTCAGCAAAAAAATTTATTTTCAAACGAAACCAAAATTTTCAATAAAATAGTGAAATTTTGGTACAAGATTCGACTATTTGGTTGACAATTAACTTTTTCATTGAAAATAATTGTGTTGCTAAAAATTTGCCTACTTGGTTTAAAGTTGAACTACTCTGTTAAAACTTAATTTTTTGCTTGTAAATGCTTCATTTTAATTGAAAATGCATCTCATTGTGTTCCTTTTTTTTCTCAAAATATGGGTGATGGTTTAACCTACTTATTGTTTTTTGATAGTATCGAATATCTTAAACAATAGAAAAGATAAGCAAGAACAATGTTTTTGATATCTGATGAAAATTGATATTTAAAACGATAAATTTTTAACCAAAAAAGATGAACTATTAAACAAATAGTTAAATTTTCAACTAAAAAAGATCAGTTTTCATCCAAAAATTGTATGGTTAAATTTTCAGCAAAACAAATTATTCTCAAACGAAATAAAATTTTTCAATAAAATAGTTAAATTTTGAAAATTTTAACTATTTTGTTAAAAATTTACGTACTTTGTTGAGAATTCAAATTTTTTGGTAGAAAATTAACCATTTTGTTGAACCTTAATTTTTTTGTTTAAAAATTCATCTTTTTCTGTAGAAATTTCACCATAAGTGGTTATAAATGCAAGTGTATAGTTGAAAATTAATGTGTTTCGGTCGAAAATTACCTTTTTTTGTTGAAAATTCAATCATTTGGTTCTGAATTAAACTACTTAGTTTAAACTGTTTAAAGTTAAACTAATTTTTTAAAACATAATTTTTTGCTTGCGTCATTCTATTTGAAAATTCGTCTCTAAGTTTGAAAATTTAACTAATTTTTTGTTATTTTTTTTAGTGGAAAATTAATGTTCCAAATTGAAATTGTAAATATTACATTTTTTGCTAAAAATTTATCTTTTTTAGTTGAAAATGCAACTATTTGATTAAAAATTCAAGTATTTAGTTAAAAATTCGTCTTTTTCGGTAGAAAGTTAATCCTTTCGGTTGAAACTTTTTTGGTTGAAAATTCAACTATTTTGGGACGAAATTAATTTTTTTTACTATAAATAATTGTGTTTTGTTAAAAATTCGCTTTTTAAAATGAAATGTCTGTTCTTGGTTGAAAATTCATTTTTTTGTTTGTTAAAAATCAACTACTTGTTTTAAAGTTAAATTACTTTGCTAAAACTTAAATTTTTGCTTGTAGATGCGTATTTTTAATTGAAAATTCATCTTTTTGTTTGAAAATAAATCTTTAATAAATGTAACATTTCCTAAAATAAGTAAATAAATTATTTTAAAATTTACAAAAATTCAATAATTTTTTATATATACAAATAAGATTATTAAAAGTATGATTTGTCTTTTTCAGTAGAAAATTAATCTTCTCGGTTGAATCTTTTTTAGTTGAAAATTTAACTAGTTTGTTGAAAATCAACTTTTTTTTATCACAAATAATTGTATTTTGTTAAAAATTTGCCTTTTTTGCAGAAAATTAATGTTGGAAATTCAACCATTTGGTTGAAAATGCAACTATTTGGTTTAAACTGTTTCAAGTTGAATTAATTTGTTGAAACTTAATTTCTTGCTTGCGTCATTTTAATTGAAAATTCTTCTCTTTGTTTAAAAATCTAACTAATTTTTTGTTATTGATTTAAGGTGTAAATATTAAATTTTTGCTAAAAATGTATCCTTTTTAGGTGAAAATTCAACTATTTGGTTGAAAATTCATGTATGTATTTTTCAGTAGAAAATTTATCTTCTTGGTTAAAAATTGAACTATTTGATTTAAAGTTGAACTACTTTCTTAAAAGTTCATTTTTTATTGAAGATTCATCTCTTTTGTTGAAAATTTGTTTTATTTTTGGTTGAAAATTAATTTTTTTATCTGAAAATTTAATTATGCCATTTTTGGTTAAAAATGTATATTTTTTAGTAGCAAATTCAAATACTTGGTGGAATGTTGAACTCTTTTCTTAAAAATTAATTTTTTTTAAAGATTCATCGTTTTAGTTGAAAATTCATCTCTTTGGTTGAAAATGTAAGAAGTTTTGTTAAAATTCATTTTGTTGTTGTTGGTATTTTAAATTAAAAATTTATTTCAAACACTAGAAGTCTCAAGCATTGCCAGATTTCGGAAACAGTTTCATTCTACTTTAAAGAGTGATAAGCATTTTATGAGGCCCTTTTTTTATACATAGCTTTTCGTCCACTGTACAAAAGGGACTCAATTTTCAAAGCAAACATCATAAAATGCACGTGTTTCAAGAAATTTCACAGACTTAAGAAAAAATCTAAAACATAAGAATTCTTTCCAAAAATATGATCAATTATTCAGAATTGAATACAAAAACAGGATATAATAAATCGCGTGCGTCCTAAACTATGACCCAAGACAGATTTATGTG
>CAKNXH010000039.1:308564-341083 GCA_932178445.1 Andricus quercusramuli | reverse complement strand
CCCATCCCATCCCATCCCATCCCATCCCATCCCATCCCATCCCATCCTATCCCATCCTATCCCATCCTATCCCTTCCCATTTTATATAAATTGCGATTAGGACTTTTAAAAATCTTTAGTAATGACGAAAGCTTAACTAGGCTAGCTACTCATTACTTAAAATTAGAAGCGTTATACCTCGTAAAGTGAAGGTAAAGTAGCGTATAATTCCGTTATCTTCCAACAAAAAATTTCAACAATGTTACTATTTTCAAGGAGCGACACTGTTATCACTTTCAAACCATTTAATTTTTAACTTCACTGAACGCCCAAAAAATCGCTTCAGAGATCAAAATATCAGTAACAGGGTTGTCTAGAAAAATCTCTGTTTATTTTTTATTAGACTCGAGACGACGAAGTTATCGATTCCTCAACTGATGACGTCACAGTGGTCGAAGTGAGTACTTTTCCCACTAGTGGGAAAAGTAAGCGATTCGGCTCGTGTGCCAACTTCTCTCACTCGATGCGCAATATACTATTTCTGCCTGAATATTTTGGTCATGTAGCCTTATACTGAAATTTTTTTCATATTAAAGAAAAATCTTTGACGACTATACCTAAACATTTTTTAATAGAGATCTTAATAAAAGTATGATATTGTGATTTAATTCCAAACGGCTACAAAAATAAGATTAAAATATATTCCAAAATTTTAGCCGCCTCTTAGGACTAGTTTTGCAAACTCCTACCATCCCAATTTGAATTAACAGCGAACTCAACTGAATTCTTGGCAAATTGATTGCACAGAATGCAAATAACCTGAATAAAAATTCATATGCAATACATTTGAAATTATATTGACTTAACTTAATTGTATAAAAGTGGTTTCAATTTTTAATTAAATTATACTATATTTAAGTTCAATTCCAATAAATACAAGTGAATTCACCTTACAAAAAAAACAGAAGTGAATTTTTGTTGCGGGTAATTTTCAAGTAGATAATAGTATATTATGCACCTAGGGGGAGAAAAAGTGCCTCTCCCCCTTGGCGCATACGATATTTTTTATAACAAATGGATGATTTCAGGCATTTCTCGGAATACAGTCATGATTTCAGTCCATAATAGATTTTGTATAATAAAGCATGAAATTAATGTTATCCAAATCTATGTTAATTTTAGAGATGATTTATGGTAACTTCTTATAGATTACCCAAAATTCATTTTTAAAAATGTCCATAAATTGCCCGAAATTTATGGGAAATTTCGGTAATTTATGGTAATTTTACAGGTAAATATGGTAACTTACCCAAAATTCATTTTCAAACATTTTCATAAATTTCCGGAAATTTATGGAAAATTTACATGAACTTCCGGAAATTTATGAAATTTTTTTGGAAATTTATGGTAATTTTACAGGTAAATATGGTAACTTACCATGGAATAGCCAAAATTCATTTTGAAAAATTTCCATAAATTTCCGGAAATTTATGAAAAATGTCGGTCATTTATGGTAATTTTACAGGTGAATATGGTAACTTACCTAAATTTCATTTTTAAAAATTTCCATAAATTTCCGGAAATTTATGAAAAATTTCCGTAATTTATGGTAATTTTACAGGTAAATATGGTAACTTCACATGGAATACCCAAAATTCATTTTTTTAAATTTCCATAAATTTCCGGAAATTTATGAAAAATGTCGGTCATTTATGGTAATTTTACAGGTGAATGTGGTAACTTACATAAATTCTATTTTTTTAGATTTCCATGAATTTCCGGAAATTTATGAAAAATTTCGGTAATTTTACAGGTAAATATGGTAACTTCACATGGAATACCCAAAATTCATTTTCAAAAATTTCCGGATATTTATGAAAAAATTCGGTCATTTATGGTAATTTTACAGGTAAATATGGTAACTTACCATGGAATACCCAGAATTCATTTTTACAAATTTCCATAAATTTCCGGATATTTATGAAAAATTTCGGTAATTTATGGTAATTTTACAGGTATATATGGTAACTTACTCAAAATTGATTTTCATGAATTTCCATAAATTTCCGGAAATTTATGAAAAATTCCGGTAATTTATGGTAATTTTACAGGTAAATATGGTAACTTACCATGGAATACTCAGAATTCATCGTTACAAATTTCCATAAATTTTCGGAAATTTATAAAAAATTCCGGTAATTTATGGTAATTTTACAGGTATATATGGTAACTTTCCATAAATAACCGCAAAATTCTATTACCTGCAACCAAAATTTCCTCTCAGTTTTTACCGTGAGTGGGCTGATAATCATAAAATGCAAGCTCATAGATGCATAATCTTCATTATTCATCTCTGACGTCACTTTTCAGTCCCTAGGGAGTAAAAAGTAGAGCTTTAGCCCCGCTTCATAGGCGTCGAAAAGGGCTGAAATCATGCATGTGTCATAAAATAGTTATTTGTGATACAAGTGCGTAAAATAGGTGATTGTGTGCGAGTGTGAATATTGCAGCATAAGCCGGAGGCTCGAAGCATGAGTCGATGGTTAGCGCACGAGCGAAGCGAGTGCGAAAACATAGACGAGTGCTTCGAACCGCAGGCGAATGATGCAATCACACGAGTTACTAATCACCTAGGCGCACGTGTATCACACGCTATTTTTTGCAACGTCCGTCCGAAAAAGTTGTTAAGAGGTGGTAACGAAAAATACTAATTTTATATTGCATAGAGTGGAGTAAAGGAATAAAAAAAAAAATTTTCATATTTGAAAAAAAATTTGAAAAAAAAAATTTTCGAAAAAAATTTTGTGCAAAAAAATTTGGTGAAAAAAAAAAGGTTTGAAAAAAAAATTTCGTGAAAAAAAAAATGTTGGAGAAAAAAATGTTCGAAAAAAAAATGTTGGAGAAAAAAATTTTCGAAAAAAAAATTTTGTGAAAAAAAATTTTGAAAAAAAAAATTTGAAAAAAAAAAATTTGTTGAAAAAAATTTTTTGGAATAAAATTATTGAAAAAATATGTTGGTCTTTATGCTTTTTTGCTCCCGGGGGGGCGGGGGGCCACGAAACCCTAAAAACAAAACTTCATTCATTAAAACATTTGTTCAAGTTGAATGTAAAATTATTTCAAGAAGATACCAACACCAGTGTTTAAAGTTACCTATGCCAGTGTCTAAAGTACCTCATCTCGAATGTGCGCATGCGCAGCTTTTTCACCAGTGTCTAAAGTAAGCCATCTTCAAACTGCGCATGCGCGAAAATTGTTTCGCGCACAGTCTGCTCAAATAAGGTCCTTTAGGCACCATCTACATGCATGCAAACGTCAACTTTAGAGGTGGGTGTTGCAAAAAGTATATTTTTCGCATCGAAACAAAACAAGATTTAACAGAGTTGACATGGTAACTATTTCCCATGTGGTGAGTTAATCTTGTGAAGTTAATTTTTATCATTTTAGCTGAAAACTAATGTCTTTGGTTAAAAAAAGGTGAAATTTCCCGCAAAAGAGATGAATTTTCAAACCAAAAATATGAATATTAAACAAGAGAGTAGAATTTTCAACCAAAAACGGTTCTTGAATTCAGAAATAACAAAAATATGAATTTCTAATAAAAATGTTAATTTTCAATCAAACTGTCGAAACCTCAACCAAATAGATGAATTTTCTACCCAGAAGAGAATTTCAAACTTTTATGATAAATATTGAATTTATATGATGAATCTTCAACTGAAACAGTTGAAAAAAAGTGAAAAAAAATCAAAGAAAAACGAAGACTTTTCAACAAAATGGTTAGGTACATTCTCAAACAAAAAAATAAAAAGAACGAGATGAATTTTTAACTAAAATGATGAATCTTCCACGGAAAAAATTAATTAAAAAAAAAGTGGTTTAACTTTTAACCAAGTAGTTGAATTATCAGATAAAAAAGATGAATTCTCAACAAAAAAATACAATAGTTGATATTTCAGCCAATTTGATTATACTTTAATCAAAAGCATTTGAATTCATACAAAAAGATCAACTTCAATAAAATGATTGAATCCTCAACCAGAATAGATTAATTCTCAACCAAATAGTTGAATTTTCAACCGAAAAAAAGGATTTTTTGACAAAAAAAGTTGAGTTTTCAACAAAAAGAATGACTTTTTAACAAAATCATTGGATTTTCGATAAAATAGTTACATTTTAACCAAATTATTGAATGTTCAACCAAGAAAGATGAATGCTCAGCTTGAAATACGAGTATAATAATAAAGTTTGCACCCAAAAAAAATGAAGTTTCAACACAAAATAGTTGGGTTTTCTTATTTTTTTTCATTTTCTTAACGAGATCTATTAATTTATTTCGCATTTAAGTGAAAAACAAGAAAAAAATTTAAAGAGGAAAAAATGGAAAAGATTGTGAAGCCTGCGATGAATAGATAGGAATTTGATTTATTTTCCAATACTTTGGAAATATTAGCATAGAAAACTGGAAATTTTGCTTAAAAAATAAAGCTCATTTTCCTGTTGATATTAACATTGGCATCATATTAGTATTATTACATATATTATTACAGAATTGAATATTTAAATTCAATACTTGATAACAATTTTTAATATTTTGATTTTATCCCGTCTTAATATTTAAAACTTTTGAGACTTTGAAATGTTTCCAAAATTTCATTAAACTTTAAAACCCTATTCAAAATAATATCCAAATACACTTATGGTAAAAAACATTATTTCCAAGTTAATAAAAAAAAAGTTTCTTCCCATGCAATTGGTATTAATGTTTGGCCCTCTGTTTTCAGACATCTTGGATTTCCCCCACCTAATCTAAAATACCTAATATTTGGTAACGCGGGAAATGACCAAAAATTTGTTTTTTCTGAGAGGCCACTCTGAAACATTTATATTGAGAACTGGGCTGCTAATAAATAATTAAAAAATTAACTGATAAAAGATATTTGAAAATATGCAGCAACCCCATTGTTGGCAATTTTATTGTTTTGAGATTTTTCAGTTGTTCGCCCGATGAATGTAAAAAAAGGAAGTTTGTGTCTGGATAGGAGTTTGAGTTTCGAAAAAATTGGGATCCTAGTTATATGAATACTTGAAAGTGAATTTAGTATGGGGGGCACATTGAGATTCTCTTTGTGATAAAAACAGGGAGTGAGGGGGTAGGTCTCTGAGTTTCTCTCCTGGAGAGTTGAAATTGATTCTCATTATCGGTCCTTTTCGAAATCGAGCACGGAAGGATGGAAATCGGAAGAATTTGAAATTCAGTGGCGCAAAAACTGCCCCGCAAGCAACATTTTGAGCAGTGCACAATGACAATAGGACCTGCTGGGTCCTAGCTGTTCTTCCTCTGGGGGGTGAAAACTCTCGCTCGACAGATGGGCGGTAGAGGGGGTCCGAGTAATTATTATGCGATTACCCACAAGCCCATTGATTTAGATTGGACTCTGGGGGGGTCCATTGCTACGATTCAAGAACCCATCTCGAATTTTGTTTCGAATTTCAAGGACTCTGCAGTCTCTGAACCGGTTACTTTTCAAGTGTAAATATCCCCTTTACGTATCATACTTCATTTCAAACAGAAATCAAAACAATATTTTACAAAATTGGATTATTAAACTCAAAGATTTAACAATATTTCAGATGATTAGGATTTTTTTTTTATCTTCAATATACAGGGTGTCTACTCACCTGAAAAACCTGGGAATGTCAGGGAATTTTTATATACCTGGAAAAACCTGGAAATGTTAATTTTTTTTTAACTCGGCAAATTTTTCGAGGGCGTGCTTGAATTTTTTTAAACTGTGACATCAAATCAAATACCGCAATTTTTTCCATTTGTAAAAGTAGTTTTATGTTACTGGATTTAACTATTCAATTGAAAACTGTTTTTTTTTTCATTGGAAATTAATTTTTTCAACTGAAAATTTAACTATTCAATTTTTGGTTGAAAATGCACATTTTTACTGGAAAATTCAACAGCTCGGTTGAAATATTTTTCCTCTCTTGACTAAAAAATCTTTCTTAGTTGAAAATTCAACTCTTGAATACTCAAATCTGTGGTTGAAAATTCATATTTTTGTTTGAAAATTTAACTATTTTACTAAAAATTCGTTTTTTTTTGTTAAAAAATTAATATAACTTTTTGGTTGCAATTTGATATTTTTTAGCTGAAAATGTATGTTTTTCATTGGAAATTTAACTATTTCAATTCAAGATTCATCATACTTTAAGTGAACATTCGTCTTCATGGTTTAAAATTAAACTATGTCAGTTGGAAATTCTTCATTTCAGTTGAAGATTCATAATTTCAGTTAAAAGTTCATCATTTTGGTTGAAAATTCATATGTATTCTTGTTTAAAAAAATTGATGTTTCGAAAAAAAATTCAACTATTCCACTTTTGGTTGAAAATTCACCTTTTCTTGTTAAAAAATTAACTTTTTGGTTGCAAATTAATATTTTTTAATTGAAAATTCATCTATTTCAAATGATTTCGTAAAATTTCAAAAAAGAATGTAGAAAATTTCAAAACGAAATTGTTATAATTTTCAAGTTCAAAGACCTAATAAAATAGAAAGTTTTAAAAAGATTTAAAAATGATGAGTTGATTTTATAAGGTCTTGAGAAAAAAGCTTTTCAAGAATTTTCAAAGGTCTCAAAAAAATAAACTTTTCTTTTAACATTCTGGGGAAGTTTTCAAATGATTTTTTATTATGAAAAACAAATTTTAAGTGAAATTCAAAAAGATTTCAATAAATTTTAAATAAAATTTCAAAATTGGCAAAAAAGAACCCGGAAGATATTAAGGCAATTATTTTAATTATGCAGAATTAAAAAAAAATGTTGAGACAAATTTGAAACAGTTTAAAAGATATTCAGAATTTCCAAAAGTTTATACAAATTTTTCCACATTTTAGGAAAAATTCGAATCATTTTAAAAGATATTAGGAAGTGTTTAAATGATTAAGATATAATTACAAATTTGAGAAGATTTAAAAACATCGAAAGCAAAATGTAGATTTTTGAAATTTTGGATGAAGATTTCAAAAAATTTCAAATGATTTAAAAAGTTTTCGGAAGAGAATGTAGAAGATTTTGAAGCAAAATTTTGCAATTTAGCAAGATACAACATTAAAAAAAATTCAAGTAAGTTGAAGAGATATTTAGAAGTTTTGAAAAGTTAAGAAAATAATTTAAAACTTGTAAAGATTTCAATTTTGTCTTAATGTAGGTTTTAAGAGATTTAGAAAAAGACGCTTTTAAGGAATTTTGATAGGTTTCATTAAAAAAACTCTTTTGTGATTCCTGGGAAAATTTCAAAACATTTTTTGTTTTATAGAATTAATTTGAAGAATAAAATTTTTTCTTACGATTCTGGGTAAAATTTCAAATGATTTTTCATTTTGACAAGTAAATTTTAAGGGAAGTTTAAAAATATTTCAAGTGATTTCATAAAATTTCGAAAAAGAGTATAGAAGATGTAAAAGCAAAATTCAGAAGCTTTTTAAGAATTTTGAAAGCTTTCAAGAGAATAAACAAATCTTCTTAAGATTTGTGGAAAAAATTTTTATGATTTTTTATTTCGTAAAGTAAATTCTAAGAGAAAATTGGGAAAGATTTCAAAACATTTCAAAAGATTTTCTAAAATTTCAAAAAAGAATATCAAAGATTTTAAAGCAAAATTTTTTCAACTTTTCCAAGCCTACGTACTTTGAGAAAAAATTCCAGTAAGTTTAAGATATATTCGAAGTTTTGAAAAGATTAAAAAATAATATAAAACTTGGAATGATTTTATAAAATTTATAACAAAGTGTAAACTATTGCAGATTAAAAAAAAGCTTTTTAAGAATTTAGAAAGGTTTTAAGAAAATAAAATATTTTTTTGAGACTCATGAGAACATTTCAAACGATGTATTTTTTTTTGTAAATTAATTTTAAAGAAATTCAAAAAGATTTCAGAACATTCCAAATGATTTTCTAAAATTTCGAAAAAGGGTGCAGAAGATTTTAAAGAGAAAAATTTCAATTTTGAAAAATTACAAGATTCAAAAATAAATTCAGTAAGTTTAAGATATATTTGGTAAGTTTAAAAAGGTTGAAAAATAATTAAAAATCTTGAATAGATTTCGAAACATTCAAAATAGAAGGTACATTTTCGAAGATTTCGAACAAAGTTTCAGAAGCATTTAAAATTTTTTTGAAAGGATTCAAGAGAATAAAATAAAACATTCATAAGATTTCTGGAAAAATTTCAAATGATTTTTCATTCTGAAAAATTAATTTAAAAGCAACATTACAAAAGATTTCAAAACATTGAAAAAATTTTCCAAAATTGTCAAAAAAATTAATTTTAATAGAATATTAAAAAATATTTTGAAACATTGCAAAGGACTCTTAAAATTGTTAAAAAACAATCCCGAAGATTTTTTCACAAAATTACAATTTTTTTAATTTTACAGGATTTTTAAAAATTTGAAGGAAAATTCATTTTGAAAGATATTTAGGTATTTTACAAGTTTCGAAGAAACTGCAAATATTTCAAAACTGTAGAAGATTTCCAAAAATTTAACTTATATTTTTAAATTTCTTTCAAACCTCTAGAGGTCCTAAATATATTTCAAGCTGACTCAAATTTTTTCTATTACATTTATGAAATCCTGCAAATTAAAAAAACTTTCTTTAGATTGAACATACTTTTTTTCATTCTTTTTCCAAATTTTTGAATTGGATCGAAATCTTTGACATTATGCTCCCATATTTTACACAAAATTAAAAAATTGCAATTCAGCGATCGGAAATGGCTAACTAAGATTGCGGATATTTTTGGAAATGTGCAAACAAATATTTGGATTTAAAAGTAAGACAAAATATTGGTCCTGATAGGCTAGCCAGCACCCGATTTCAGCCCGAAAAAACTGACTATATAATGAGGAACAAAACATTTTTTTTCTTAAAAAAATTCATCATTTTTCATTTTGATACTTTTGAAAACTGTATTTTTTAGGAAATGTACAGAAAAATATTTTAATGAGATACTCAAAAAATTTGTCGGTATGCTGAGTTAGTCAGTATCCGATCAGGGCCCCAAAAGATTGACTGAATGATGAGGAAAAATTATGTTTTTTTAAAATGTTTTTTTGTCATTTTTTATTAGTTTTAATCACCCCAGCTTTTGTTTGAAATCTGCAAAAAATATTTGAGTTAGACACTTAAAAAAGAGTCTGTTCATGATGGGCTAGCCAGCGCCAGATTAGAGTTCGAGAAGACTGACTATATATTGAGGAAAAAAACTCATTTTTTTAATGATAATTTTCCGCCTTTGGAACTTTTAAGCACCCTGGTTATTTTTGGAAATGTGCAGAAAGATATTGATTGATATTGGTATTGGTTTGATACTTAGAAAATTTGTTGTTAATGATGAGCTAGCCAGCACCCGATTAGGGCCCGAAAAGACTGCCCCGATAAAATAGTTGATTTAAAATCTGATTTGGGTAGGATGAAAAATCTTGATACTGTTTTGTAGACACAGTATAATAAAGTTGTAAACATGTGTGAATAATGGACATTTGTTCGAATGACACAAGCGTAGGTGTCAAGAGACGTCAATACGTTCGAGAATACCCGGTAGGTACTTAGGAATCAATTTTATAGGCTTAAATGGGGTTTGGGCGAGAATGCATATGTTGAGGGGGCCCCAAGGGGTTTTTGGTGCAAGTGGACCCCCCGGGGGTGCGCACCCCAGTTGGAGCAGAACGCCCGCCCCCGTTGGGTGTCGAAATCTATAAATAATTTATATCATTTGGTCCATTCAGCGAAAGAGAGCCCATATGTACCTGTGTCGCCTTTCACCCTGCTGGACCTGCTTTTGCTCCAGATTCTTCCTAGGACCTAGACAAAGGAAACCGCAACAGAAGTTTCCTGGATGCGAAATCTCCCACTTCTAGTCTCGAAACGTGACTCCAGGTTCAGGCTCGATATTTTTTCTAAAACAGGTTAAAATGGTTTGATTTTTTATTAAAGTAGCGGGGCGACTGAAAAATCCGGAAAAATAAAATTCCTGAAACTGTAAAATTCCCTAATTAGAAAAGTCCCGAATAGTTTATAATATTACTGATTTGTAAAATTACCAGAAGATAAAATTGCCGACAATTTGTAATATTAACGAATTTTATAAATGATACAATATCAGAACTGGAAAAATCCCGAATTATGAAATTCCCAAATTTAAACAATTAAAAAATTTGTATTTTAATAAATATTATTAATTTATTACAAAATAAAATGATCCAATATTTTAATAAAAAAAATTATTCTTGTTACCTAAAGTTTCTTAAATTATTGTTTGAATTTAAAATAACAATATTTTTTTTGTTTTCATCCTGAAATATATTTTTTTCAATTATTTTTACTTTAAATTCAAGCAACAATTTGAGAAACTTTAAACATTGAACATATTTTTTTTTATAAAAATATTTGACTATTTTATTTTTAATAAATAAATAATATGTGGAAAAATATTTTTTTGATGTTCATAATATTACAAAATTGTCAAATTACCAAATAGTAAAATTGCCGCACGGTTTATAATATTACCGAATTGTAAAATTACCGAATAATAAAAACAACTTACAATACACATTAACGAATTTTGAAACTCCCGGAAAATAAAATTCCCGACAAAAAAAATGGCCGACTTATAAAATACCAGAAATAGAAAAATCGCGAATTATAAAATTAACCAATTTAAACAATTAAACAATTTGTATTCTAAAAAATATTATTTATTTATTTTAAATAAAATAATCAAATATTTTTATTCAAAAAAATTATTATTGATGTTTAAAGTTTCTAAAATTGTTGATTGAATATAAAGTAACAATATATTTGAAAAAAAATATATTTCTAGATGAAATTTAAAAAAAATTATTGTTATTTTAAATACAAACAATAATTTCAGAAACTTTGCACATCAAAAAGAATTTTTTTCAATAAAAATATTTGATTATTTTATTTCAAATAAATAAATAATATTGAAAAGAAATATGTTTCTGGATGAATTTTTTTCAAAATTCTATTTATTTTAAATTCAAACAATAATTTCAGAAACTTTAAACACTGACAAAATTTTCTTTTTGATAAAAATATTAGACTATTGTATTTTTAATAAATAAATAATATTTAGAAAAGTGTTTTTTCTTATGATTATAATATTACCAAATTGTAAAATTTCCGAACAATAAAATCCCCGAATAGTTTATAATATTACCGATTTGTGAAATTACCGAATATAATAAAATTGCCGATAATTTATAATATTAACGAATTTTAAAACTCCCAAATAATAAAATTCCCGACAAAAAAATTACCGAATTATAAAATATCAGAACCAAAAAAATCCTGAATTATAAAATTCCCAACTTTAAACAATTCAAAGACTTGTGTTTTAACAATTATTATTTATTTAGTTTAAAATAAAATAAACAAAAATTTGTATGTGAAAAAAATTATCTTTGATGTTTAAAGTTTCTGAAATTATTGTTTGAATTTAAAATAACAATAATGTTAAAAAATTTCATCCAGAAATATTTTTTTGTCAATTATTTTTATTTTTAATTCAAGCAACAATTTTAAAAACTTTAAAAATTGAAAATGATTTTTTTTATAAAAATACTTGAATATTGTATTTTTGATAAATAAATAATATTTAGAAAAAATATTTTTAAAATGTTTATAATATTATCAAATTGGAAAATTGTCGAATAATAAAATTGCTAAACAGTTTATTATATTACCGAAATGTAAAATTACCGAATAATAAAATTTCCGATAACTTATAATATCAGTGAATTTTAAAATTCCCAAATAATGAAATTCCCGACAAAAAACGACCGAATTATAATTTATCACATCTTGAAAAATCCCGAATTCTAAATTATTTATATATTTAAAATACAATCAGATATTTTCATAAAAAATATATTTTCAAGCTTCAGAGTTTTAAATTATTGTTTACGTTTAAAATAACAATAATTTTTAAAAATTTTCATCCAGAAATATATAAATGAGTATTTCAATAAGTAAATAATATTTAAAAAATTTTGTTCTGGGTGTTTATAATATTACCGGATTGTAAAATTACCGAATAATAAAATTGCAGACAATTTATAATATTAACGAATTTAAAAATTCCCAAATAATAAAATCCCCGACAAAAAATGACCGAATTATAAAATATTAAAACTAGAAAAATCCCGAATTCAAGCAATTGAAAATTTTTTTTTTATTTCGTAATATTTATTTATTAAAAACACAGTTCTAGAATGTTTTCATCAGAGAACATTTTTTTATTTTCAATGCACTTTTTGAAAAAATTATTTAAATTTAAAATAACTACAACTGAAAACAAATTTCTCAGTGCAAGTTTTTTTGGTTGAAAACATGTATAGTAGTTTTTAAACATTATTGCTCTTGTAATACAAACTTTGTCCTTGTATTGTTTTTTTTGCATTGAGAAATATATATTTTTTAATTATTAATATTTGAAATTCAAGCAATAATTAAAAAATCATACATTGAGAACACGAAACAATTTTTAAATAAAAATATTCAATTATTGTATTTTTTGTGAATAAATATGATTGATTGAAAAAAAATTCAATTGTTTAAATTTCATAATTTTCTAGTGTCAAGAATTTTCTAGTATCGGATATTTAAATATTTTATAATTCGGAAATTTTCTATCTAAAAATGTATTATTCGGAAATTTTCAAATTCGATAATAGTATAAACTGTCGGGCATTTTTAAATTCGCTAATATCATAAATTGTTCAGAAGTTTATTATTCAAGAATTTTCTATTTGGGAATTTTTGTATTCCGGAAATTTCATAATTTTGGGAATTTTCTATAATTATCTATAATTATGTTTTTTGGAACCGAATAAGTTAAAAAAATATTCAGGAATTTTAGAAGTTTAGAAGCAATTAGAAAAAAACGTTATTGAAATCCCTGAAATATTTTCATGTTTAAAAATATTTTCTATCTCTTCAAACCCACTAAAATTCCTATAAATATCTTTTAAAATAATTTGAATAAAAGAAATAATAATTCTGAAAAATTAATAAAATTGCCTTAAAATCTTCCAAATTCTTCCAAATAATATTAAAAAATGAATAATAATTGTCAATTTTCCTCGGAATAGTAAATCATTTTAAAGATTTCAAAATCTTTTCCAATTTTCTCTTAGAATGCATTTTTCCAAATGAAAAATCATTTAAAAATTTCACATGAATCTGAAGAACATTTTTTTATTCTCTTGAAATCGTTCAAAATTCTTAAAAAACTTCAAATTTTTTTTCTAAATCTGCACTTTGATTTTTTCTATATTTTCAAAATTTATAATTATTTTCATATCCAAAAACTTTTAAATCCCTTTCAAAACCTAATTTAAAAAAAAAACAAAAAATACGAATATTGAAAACACTAGCTTAATCCAAAGTTGTTAAAAGATTATAAGTCCTGTTCAAATTATAATAATGTTTGTATCAACATACCAATTTTTGGGGTAAAACGCTAACATAACCTACAATTGTTAAAATTTGTGAATCTTCTTTGAAGCCTAATTATTAAAAAAAAAATGTTTAATAACATTTTTCGACGAAAAACTCTTGCATAATCAAAATTTGATTAAGGATTCTGAATCTTCTTCAAATTATAATAATTGTTGTGTTGAAAAACAATTTTTGGTGTAAAATGCTGAAATTGTTCAGAAATGCGAATCTTCTTTAAAACCTATATTTTTAAAATAAAAAATACACTAACATAATCAAAAATTGTTGAAGGCTTTTAAATCTTGTTGAAATTATAATGAGTTTTGTTTTAAAATACTAATTTGTAGTGGTGTAAAACGCTAGTATGACAAAAGGTGATTTTTGTTTAAAAAAACGCTTACAAAACTGAAAAACGAAAGTTGTTGAAAATGTTTAAATCTCTGAAATTTAATGATTTCTGATTGAAAATAGCCATTTCCGATGCAAAACGCTAACATAACCTGAAATTGTTGAAAATTGCGAATCTTGATGAAGTTTTTTGTTTAAAAATGTTAATTTCCATTGAAAAAAGCTAATAAATCTAATTTTTAGATATTTCAAGTCTTCTTCGAAATTTTATGATTTTACATTTAAATTCTTTGAGAGAATACTAATTCCCAGCAAAAAGCACTAACATAAAACATGTATAATATTGACAATAATTTATTAGATAATATGCAAGTTTTAATTTATATGCCCAAGATTATTTAAAAAGCACAAATCTTAATACCCTTCAGGTCTTCTATAATAATAATTATTAAAAGGAATTATTTGTAGATTTAATTGTAAAAATTTGAAATTCAAGATATAAAACAACTTCAAGTAATGAAAAGCCAATCAGGTTTTGAAAAAAAAATAATTGCAAGATTTTCGAGACATATTGTTACACCACTTTTTTACATAGGAATAGGATAATATAGAGGACTAACAATGATTGAATAATTTATATCGTTCCAAATTAAATTATCTCCAACTTGACTTACTTTTCGAAGAACCGACATTATTTAAAATTTGGTTTAAAGAGGGGATTACTGAAGAAGATAGTAATGAATAATTGAATAGAAAGAGATATTATCGAGGTTAGGGGCACTTTAGACTTGTTAGAGTTAGGAATACCCTTCTGATGAGTAGATCGAGAAATACGACACCACGTCTGAGCATTTTAAAAAACCCGCGCGAGAGCCAGACCTCGTGACTATCGGCGTTCGTTGATCTTTGGTTAAGGGAGGCAGAGCCGCTCTGCGAGGGATGCTTTCACAAGAATCATCCCCCTCCTCTACTCTCAGGTTATGTTTAGAGAACCTGTTACTTCTCTCAAGAAGGCAATAAAGTGCCTAAATTTCAATTAATAACAAAGTGAAAAAATCTAACAGATTTGAATCCTCAAAATTAGTCTATTTTAGGAAAAACTTACCCCCTCTAAATCGAAGAAAAAAAATTTTGTGTTTTGGATCTTGCTTCCGTGTTTCCCGGGACTGTGGGCACGGTGTTTCGACGTTTATCGACGTTTTTGCTGGAGTTTGCGTGTTTTGCGAGTTGCTCGAAGGACCAAATGTCCCGTTGAGTGGCTAGTCTGGTTTTATTTCGGTTTTCAGATTTCTCTCTACGTGGCGCCACGTGATGTTCTAAAAATTAGGGGATGAAGATAATCAACCCTTTGGCAAATAGTGAAGGGCTTGAGATAATTGGAAAATAATATCTTTTCTATGAGGCAAATTATGTTAGTGGTTTAGTTTTATGCAGGATTCAATTTTGGGAGTGGATATTTTATTTACAAAATATGATGCAGAACTAACCCTTCATCAGGAATTGTGTTATTAAGATTATTATTGATATAATCCACGGTTGCATCCGACTTTATTAGAAGTACTTTGCATTTGTCGGAACGTTTGGCCAGGGGATAGGAAAACTGCAGAAAACCATCTCCCGAGTTCAACTCGTTTTCTGACTGTTGAGTTTGAAGGTAGACATTCCATGGTAAGATACATTGAATGTTTACCTTCAAACTCGACAGTTGAAAAACCGGCTGAACTCGGGAAATTATTTTCTGCAGTTTTCATCTCCCCTAGCCAAACGTCCAGGCAAATGCGAGTATTTGATGTGTCTTACCATCGAATGTATACAATAATAATCGGCAGCAAATGCGCAACCTGCTCGTACGTCGCAGATGGTCACCCATCCTAATTCTATCCACACTTGAAATGGCTTAACATCGCGACTTTTCCCGACTCGAGATTCACCTCATAGGTAATGCCCTCGGTTAATTTCTAACTGATTAACCTTCTTACGTAACAAATTACATAAAATATGGAAAATCAGAGAAAAATATTCTTTCAAACATTAATTATAGATTCGGCTCGTTTAGGGACAAATATAAACCATTTAATAAAATCTTACCTGAAGTTGAAATTAGTCGAATACAGGATAGGTTAAATTAATGTATATTAATTTTTTATTCATAAAAACACTAATTTAATATTGAAAACATTATTTTTGTAGTGAAACATTTTCAAGATTTTGTTTCGTAATGTATTTCTTTCAAATACCTAGGATTTCGTTCTTGAATTTATGAAAATTTGCATTTCTCTTTAATTTGAATAAATAATAGCAAACATCGCAGTTAAATAAATAATAATGATTTTATTCAAAAAAGTGCCAAATTAAATCAATTGAATTATAAGTTAGGTTGAATTATTATTTGATACTTTAAAATTCCTTTTAATAAACAACAATCACAACATATGTTGTTTTTTGAAGGAAATAAGGTGACACACGTAATTTAAAAATTCCACGCGAAACTTTTTTCTATCTAGTTTCACTTTGGAGATTTTTGAGAAAATATATAAAAAATCCTTAAATTGTTTTCTTTTTAAATGCAATGTTACAGTGTGATGAACAATAAAAAAAGATTAAATTTAACAATTTTAACAACGTGTTGGTGGAGGGAAAATGAAATAAGTTTTGATGTAAAAGTTGTTGAAACTGTTAAATTATATTCTTCTTTGTTTTTTATAACACCATAAAATTGTATTCTTGAAAAAAAATTGTTGATCAAATAGCTTTCATATTTCAGCGAAAATATCGAAAATAACGCGGGATAGCAGTATCAAGAGACACTTTTATAGAACATTTTAGAGAAACAATTTTGTTCCATCAACTTTTTTAATCTTGTGTCGTTTCAGCAAAAAACGTAAATTTACGTTTTTCAGACGAAAAAAAAATCTCTCTTCTCTCAAAGGCAAAGGCACGGACACAAGGCAGTATCATCGAATATACTCTTTGCATTAGGTCAATTATAGGACAAAATCAAGAAAGAAAAAACATTTCCGCCATTTTGACAATTTTGAACTTTTGGAAAAAATGTTCAATGGATTTCAAAAGAAGACGAAAAATTCTAGCCGAATCAGATAGGAAAAGATAAATATCTGTGTCACAAATATGTAGAAAATCTTACGAAACCTTACTTGGGAGAGGGAGGGTTGTATGAAGAATTTTGTACGATAGTTTTCTCTTTTTAATTATTTTTTAAAATATGCTAATGAACCTGAAATTTAGACGAATTGTAGCTCTAATTGATATCCAGGTGTGATAAAATTGTAAGCTAGATCGGCAATTCAGAAGTGTTTTTTGTTTAGTTTAGATATTTCGAAAAACAATTGTACCTTTTTTATATGAGAAAAACTTTTTAATGTTTATAAAAAATACAATAACACGATATCTAGTTTATTTGTTTACATCTTCGAGACGCATCGATCGACCTATTGTTGAAACTTGTAGAAGTTTAAAAAAATTGGTTAATTCTGTTTGAATCAGAAAAACTTCTTTGTATTCGAAATGCAACAATACTATGTGTAATGTATTTGTTCACGTCTTCGAGATGCATCGATCGACCTATTGTTGAACCTCTTATGACTCGTCAGTAGCGCTTAATGAATTTTCAAAAAAATGGTTCATTCTGTTTACATGAGGAAACCTTTCTTGATATTAAAAATACAACAATACTATATGTAGTGTATTTGTGCGCATCTTCGAGAAGCATCAATCGACCTATTGTTAATCCGTTTATTTTGTATGAAGTTTCAAAATAGTGTATGTATTTTGTTTATATCAGAAATTTTTTTTTCATATTAGGAATACTACAGTACTGTACCTGACATGTTTGTTCGCGTCTTTGAGACACGCCGAATGACCTGTTGATGAACCTTCCATGATCTCTTGTGGTTTAGCAATCTGATAATGTATATGATATATGAAATGTCTATGATATATTGTTCGCGTCTTCGAGAAGAATCGATTGTCCAATTGAAGAACTTCATGACCTACCGTAACCTACCAATGTCGCTTTAAAATTTTCTAACAAAATTATTCACCTAGTGCATAAGAGATTTTTTTTTTTAATTGGGAATATAACAGTACTGTATTTGATTTAATTGACCGCGTCTTCGATTGCTCTATTTACGAATTTTTGATTACCATTCTTGGTCAATCAATAGCGATTTAGAATATTAGAAAAAAGAAGGTTACAGTGTTTATATGAAGGAAACTTTTTTTTCAGAATATAATACTATCGTAAGTAATATTTTCAAAACCTTTAAATCTTTTGAACTCATTTGAAAATTGTGAAACCTCAGGTAATCCTTTGGAATCGTTTGAAATACCCTAAAACTTTTGTAATCCCTTGAAATCTTCTGAAATCTCTTGAAATCTCATGAAATACCTTAGAAGCTTTGGAAATCTTGTTAGATTCCGGAAAAATGTTATAATTCTTTGGAATACCTTGTAGTCCTTTGAAATCCCTTAAAATCCCCTGAAATCTAAATTTTACTCAGAAATTTCAATATTAGATTTATTGAGATGACCTTTTACAATTCTCTTCATAATTAGCCATATAATACGAATCAAAAATTACTTTTTGAATTTAAATCTATAAATCTGTTTATCTCCAGGACAAGATGATATTTTGTGTTAGCAGAAAATAATTGCGTTAAAAACTCGCGAAACTCAATTTTCCACTTGTGGGTTTTTTTTTTGGGATCCTGTATAATAGACTTATAGGTGTGAAAATTAAAAAATAATTTTTGATTTGTATTCTATGGCTAAACGTGAAGTTAAATGTTAAGGATAAATCCGAAACTTTTAACATTGAAGATTCTAAATAAAATTTACAGAAATGTATTTTTTCTTATGGGAAATACATCGTTAGACATCTTATAGGGCTGGCGGGACCTTTAAATATGAACTTGTTTTAAAACGCATTTTATTTGTGGTTATGAACAAATTAGGAGGTGGGGGGGGGGGGTGCATGAAAAGTTCGAGAAATTTAATTATTTTCCAATGAATTTTTGGACCACCCTACTGGACAATAGGATGACCCAAAAAAATTATGTATTTTTCTGGCTGTCTCATCTTTCGTATATTCTTTCATGTGGTGTAAAAATAATAGTGTAATTTTTTATCGACTAAAAAAAAGCTCAAGCCCCTGGTCTAAGGCTTTGGAACGCTGTAAAGTGTTAATTATTATTTTGTTTTTTAATGACAAAGGACTCAAGAAAATGCAGTAAGTATGATAACAAAATGATGAACAAAATGTATAATATGCTTTTTTTTTAATTTTAAAGAAATTAAAATGTGTGCTATTGATTTCAGAGTTCTTCACATGATTTCTCATAAGATAAGTTCTAGAATGAGTTCAGAAATATTACATAAATATTTAATAGTTCCAAGAATATGTGAGGTCCTGTTTTTGGTCCTTATTTGAACCGTCTATACAAAATTGTAAAATACCATCTTTTGGCTCAAAGTGAATAACTGTTTTACAAGGGTGTCAGAAAATGAGTCTGCGGGACTTATTAAGAAGTAACATCCCCTAATTTTGTTTTGATTTTGTTGATTTTACTTTTGCACATAAGAAACACATATTTTCTTGCTGTTTCAATTCGCCGAAGTGATACTGTTATATGAAGCATTTTCTGCTTCCAGTTTGTGATGCAAATTTATACAACAGCCTAAGTATTTTAACAGTTGCGTCTAAAATAAAAAAGAAACAGAATATAACTTTGTAAAAGTAGGCAAATATGTGTTTCTTATGTGTAGAAGTGAAATCAACAAAATCTTATTCAAAAAATAATGTTTTAAATTTTGCGTTAGTTTGTATTAGATGATACTACTTTTTAATAAGTCCTAGACTCATTTTCTGGCATCCTTGTAAAACAGTTACTTTTCGCAAGAAGACGATATTTCACAATTTTTTCATTAAGGGCGGCTCAAAGGCCTACAACCAAAGGTCAAACAGTCTTTAAATTTTGAAGTTATTCTGAGACCTTTGAGAAATTATGTGGAGAACTATGAAAAAAAGAAAAATATCTTTCTAAGGGGTCACACAGTTGACGATTTTCGAAAGCATTCCTACCTGCCAAATTCAAGTTCTGCAAATCGATAATCGATCCTTGATCGAGATTTTTGACATTTGTAAACAAACATCCACAACCTCAGTAATCATACATTTAAATAAACGAAGCTAAGTGAATTATTTTTTTTTCAAAATTGGATTAACAATTTAATTTTAAACGAGGATCAATGATTGATCATCATTCAGGTAAGAGGTTTGAATAATTTTATAATGTGTTGAGTAGTTGAAATTTTATGACAGATAATTATCTCAAATTTAAATCAAGTTGATCATGAATATAGGTATCAAAACGTTGCATCCTTTTGATCCATTTGCCGCATCAATTTGATACCTGGTACTTTTGTGTGGTAGTTTAAAAAAGTTTAAGAGTAGTTTTCCATCAATGGCGCACATTTTAACTATGAAAAAAGCACATTGGACCACCTAGAGAGGTCGTTTTTTCACTTGTAAGAATAGTGCTCTGAATAAAATTAGGCTAAAATTATCTTAAGTAATGCCTATACACCGAAAAAACGATATTCTAAGTTCAATAATTTCCCACTAAGTTTAAGAATATTTGCAACCTAAATAGGCGCCAAGAATATATTCTTAATGTACGATGGAGTCCCTCTTACCTTAAGAATATATATGCTTGTCTAATTGTAAGAATTCCCCACTAAGTTTAAGAATATAGTTGCATCCGAAATCTGTCGCTGTAATTGTATAATAAGTGACGAGCTCGAAGAAATGCAACCAATTCTGAGGATAAATCGCATGTGCACACCTCTAACTCTATTTCTTTCCCTTCGCAGAGAACGTTAAGGTGAGAAAAGTTTGATGTCACACGCCAACGAATAAATAATGTAGAGAGGTTATGTCTCGGTGTGGTACAACGGTATTCAACCTCACTGTCAAATCAGACCTTTCTCACTCTAACTTTTTCTGTAAAGAGAAGCAGATGGATGTGCACACGCGATTTATCCTAAGAATTGGTTGCATTTCTTCGAGCTTCTCACTTATTACGAATTCGAAAAACTGATCGAAGAGCACGTCGCCCAAAACAAAAGAAACGTTTGGATAGATGAAGGCGCATTTCGTCTTTTGGTTAGAAGATACTCTTAAATTGAGAATTTCGCTTGCTTCATTAAGAATATTACTAAGAATATGCCTGTAAGAATATGACACTCTTAATATTAGAATATCGTTTTTTCGATACCATCATTTGGTTGGCATACTCATTGCTTGTACGTAGTTCATCAAAGGATTTTACTTTTATGGGCCACCCTACTGGACACACTGTTAATCTATGATAATAAATCTGCTAATATACTATTGTTTCGCAGTTGAAGAGGATTTATCAAAGTTGATTTGAATGTCCAATGACCATGTAGGATCATTGCTATTTGCTGGGAGATGCAATGACCGATAAGGAAAGGAGGGAAGCTCTTCTATAGAGAAACGCGAGAAGAAAAGCAGAAAACTAAGGATCTGGATGCATAGGGATTTCCTCTTTGAAAATTTCGAGGATGATCCCCATAGTAGGCGGGCCCGAACTTTTGAACGGCAACAGAGAGAGTGGATGGGTCTCTCAGGTTGCCACGGAAACCAGCGTAGCCTAAAGCTATGCTTTTATTGATTCCAAGCCGCAAACAATGTACAGGAGTGGATGTTTCGCTCTGTTCTATCTCTCTATGTCTATATCCCTCTGGAATCTCTGGATAGTGGGGAATTAACGCATTTCGAAATATTGGTACATACCTCATACCTGTAGCCTCCCAACACGTGTCTCCCGAAACTGATGCCCCTATTATATCCCCATTGGCCAAACCTAATTTAGTATGCACTTTGATCAATCATCCTCAGTCTTATTTCAACCAGTTTCCGCCAAAATAGTCTATGGTATCTCAAAAAAGAATTATTATTTATTTGATGTATTTCAATTTGACTAATTCGTGGAGAAAAGGATTCCACAAACTTAATTGAGGAAAGAGTGAAATGAGGGTTTCTTTGAAAAAAAAGTTGAGAAAAATCATCCAGATCTACTGGCGATAATGGTTGATAAAGGGGCTATTACAGTAGTGATTATGAGAAACGTTTAAAATCAGAGAATGCTGCATATCTTGAATGATGAAGGGAGTTTTCAAGTTGTTCCAAATTATCCTACAAAAATGCTTCAAAGGGGTAGTTGTGAGTGGCATGATGCAATACATGATGCAAATGTGACACAAAGGGTTTTGTATACAGTTGATTATACAAATTTAACGCTTTTGTGAGAGAATGAATTGTTCTTATTTCTAAAGTCATCTGGACACATAGTTGGTCGATCACCATATTTCATTTGTCACAGTATGAACAAAGTTATTTTTCATGGAATTTCAAGAAAAAGTGTTCAGAATAGTCGGTTTATGTGAAAATTTTATAGAATAATTAATTTAGTATTCAGTTTACGTTCTCTGAGCGATGAAAACCCAAGATGTGATCCTATTAGGACATTCAAATGGGCCTTAACTTTACTTAGTCATTACAGTCTGTTATAGTTATTATAAAATGCTTGATAAACTGAAATTGCTCGACCTACTGTTGACCGAATGCCGCTCATAAACACATTATTCATATTTGTTTATTCATCCAATTTTAAACATTCTATGTCATTAGATGTAGATAATAATGATTCATATTGCCAAGGGTCTCAACTATATATAGTTGAGACCCTTGGCAATATGACTCATTATTATTATTATTATTATTATACAATTAAGCCATTTCCCTTTCGGGGTAGGCGTGACTTGCTCGGTTGGGAAGTAGTGGGATAGGTATATAGGTGTAAAGTAGGTCGTTATATGGTATAAGGTAGATAGGTATATAGGTATATATGTGTTAGGTATAGATATTTTAGATTGATCTGGAGTTTTCGTGTTATTTATTCAAATGACACGTTCACTCCGCTACACTGCTCTGACCCAGGTTGCTGATCAATCTCTCTAGCGATCACCCCAAGTGTGGAGCCTCACAAAATTGGTATGTATGGTTCCCCACTTGGGCCCATTAGTATCCAAGGTCTTTGTTTCAGGCATCATTCACTCTATTGTCTTTTGAGCGTAATGTGTTCGTATACGTTTTATATATCCCTGAAGTTTGGAATACATTGCTCCGCTGTTTTTTAAAACAACTGAAAATACCCGCTGTCTACAGTGACCCAATGATGGCCACTCCTTGATATAATTCTAAAATTCTAGAAAGGATGAGGATCCAGAAATTTGTAGATGATAATATTAAAAAATGTGATATCGACACAATTAATACAAATCTCATTTTAGCCTATGGCCTGGTGAAAAACAATTAAAAAGACTATCCTTTACGACCAGTAATTTCGACAATAAGATCACCTGCTATAGAAAATCAGAAGAGCTACTCAGTGGAATCATCAAGAAATCTACAACACTTTCAAAAGCATCAATAAAAATAGTACTACCTTTTTAAAGTTAATTGACACTGTTAGAATATCATCGATTAACATTTTAGTTTCTTTTGGCGTAATAGCCACGTTTCCCAAAATTCCATATGAAAGTTTTGAAATTGTCATATAAAAACGATGGGATTTGATTAAAGTCCATACCAAGATTCCTAAAAAACGGTATCTTGAAGGTATAAATAGGCTTTTCATTCAGTTCATTTTAAATTTCTGTCTACTATTCTAGTATAACTCGTTATGGAGGATTTGGAATGCTTAGTACACATACAAACAATGTTGATATTCCTTTAAATGAATTTAAAAGTATAAATCCAGGATTGCAATGTACTGTTGAAAATGAAATTGAAGGGAGATTAAATTTTCTAGATATGATCTTAATAAAAACTTACGAAGGCTACATTATCACAAATTAGCATGGAAAAACAATTTTTTCGGGAAGAACACTTAATTTTCTCTCTAGTTATTCTATTCAGAAAGAAATAATATGATTAGTGGAGACTTTGATTGATAGAGCTCTTAAATTTTCGCAACCAAATTTAAATGAAAAAAATAATCCGATTGTGTAAAAAAAATACTTTTCTAAACCATTATCCGATGGATTTGATTTACAAAAATGCGCTCAAAACAATTAAGCGTATTAAAAGTAAAAAACTATAATTAGAAGAAAAATATTACTGAAGATTATAATACATTTAACGCGGTAAATTGAATCAATTTGGAAAAATTTCAATGATTTTGAAATCAGTGTTGGGGAAACTAGGTTTATAGATGATGTATAGAGTTCAAAAGTAATATGATTGTAAAATTGAAAAAAATAGGTATGAGAAACAGGATAAACAATACCAATTTAAATGTTATGGAGTGTGATGAAGTTTATATATAGGGTAAACACGTAGGACACTTAGACTAATGAGATAATGAACATCAAAATAATGTTCATAAAAGTCCTAAGTATAATTCAAACCTTTCAAAACATAGAATTACACATGATCATGATTTTAATTGGGATGATGTCAAGATTCTTTATCGTAAGAGAAATGAAAAAAGAAAGAATTCATGGAGATTTTATTAATAAAGAGAGAGGGTGAAAAAAAATGATTTAGAAAAGGACTTCTGGAGACATATAACAAATTTTGGAATGGGCTTATTAATTGCATGAATTGATTCTCTGTTCTCGATAATACAGTTTTATATATGCAAATTAATTTTTATCAAAGAATGATAAATGTTAACATTGATCTATATGTTTTTAGTTTCGGATATTATGTAATTTTTAATTAATATACGTTTTTATTGTTTATACTGTTAGTTTTCCTAAGTGAAGAATTCCTGACGAGGAAAGAAGGATGTTGTTAATCTTATCTTGATTTTTGAATTTTGTTTTGTTCTGATTTTGGTGCATAAAATAGTTCATAAGAAAATTAATTTAATTTCGATCTGAAAATAATTTTTAGATTTCAATTTCAAATTCGAATCCTTCAAGAATTTTTATGGCAAATAATAAGTCTAGTCTGGGCCAGATCCAATTCTAATCAGTTTTTCATAATACAGAAATTTCTGAGTAGCGATCAGCATAATATTTAAAAAAATATTTTTTGAAAATTATAGATCCAAATAGTCAAAAAGTTTTTTGTGTGTTTTTCTTGTGAACTGAAACGATTTAAAAAAGAAATACAGTGTTATATCTAAGAATATTTAGAATAAATTAGGGTCATTGAAAAAAATAATTGTCGAAAAGTTGTACCATTTCAGTCGACAAATATCCTAGTTGTTTTTGTCATTTTCATGGGACAACTGAAGAATGTCGAAAACAAAATTTCCGACGCTGTAAAATTCCCGAAAAATGAAATATATGAAATATAAAATTCCCGAAATGATAAAACTGCCAAATTATGAAAATCCCTTATAATAAAATTCCCGAAAAGTTGATAAAATATTACCGAATTTGAAAATTCCCGAGTAATAATATTCCCGAGTAATAATATTCCCGGTAGAAAATTGCCGAATTATAAAATATTTGACACAAAATTCCCGACACTAGAATAATCTAGCAATTTAAGCAATCAACAAAATTGTTTTCCAATAAATATTATTATTTATGATTTCAATTGTTGAAATTCCGAAATTTTCTAGTTTCGGGAATTTTGCAGTATCGGATATTTTATAATTTGCCAATTTTATTATTCGTCAGGAACTTTCAAATTCGTTAATATTATAAACTCTGGAAATTTTTTTAATTCGGCAATAAAAACTGTTCGACAATTTTGTTATTCGGCTATTGTTTGATTTGGGATTTTCATTTTTTCGCAATTTTATCATTTCCAGAATTTTAGAGTATCGGAAATTTTATTTTTCAGGATTTTTCAGACTTCTCGTTTTTATATGCTCAATATCTTAAAAAAGTACGTATTAAATTTTTTTATAAATATAAAATTATCCCCTTTTATATTAGCATAATTTTTAATGATTTAGGGAAAAAATTTTCACATTTAAAGGAAGATAATATTTTTTTCTAGACTTCTTTCACGTTTTTTTATAATAAGCAACTTTTTATTTCACTTTATTGTTTTTTGTATTTGGCACATCGTATATGTCAAATTCTAATGAAAAATATGAAATATGTCGGATCAACAACAATAAATTATTTTTTGTACAAATTTTTTGTCTAAAAAGATACAATTTGGGCTAGTGTACGTTAAAAAAGTGAAAAATTAAAAAAATACTTAGAGCTTCAAAAATGATTTAATAATTTCTATAAAAAAGTAAATTATTATTGATTAATATCATTCATTATTTTGTGAATTCGCAGAACTTGAAGATATATATTTTTATTATTGTGATAATTTTGTTGTAAGTGTAGTGATCAACTATGATGTATACTGTATGTTTTAGATACAAATATGTATTTATTTTTGTAATCGTTACAATATTATGACGAGGCTATAAGGTTATAGAGAATTGCAAACGTTTCGAGAATAAACGTTGTTCATTTCACAACCTTTAACCAACTTTATTATTTTTTTAAATTTGGAAAAATTGATAGGTTGTCTATAATGACTAAAAAGAAGAAATTAACAAGCATTATTGTATTACCTTGGCAGCCTGGATTGACCCAGTTCCGGTGCTGGTAAACTTTTCGTGATATAATAATCCTGAAGTGTCAACCTTTTGTTCATTATTTAGTAATCATTTATTTGGAACATGAATTCATTTAACTTAAAATTGCTTAATTGTAAAAATATATTTAAAATTGTACAACATTGAACGTTTGCATTTGGAAATACATACATCAATTGTAAATAATTAATTTTGAAGGCATCATTTCAAAGTTGTTAAAATTCGAAATTGAAAATTTTTTTAGTTTTGAAGATTTGATGTCCGTTTTTGATATTACGTCATATTCATTATATCTTCACCAGTTACTTCTATAATAAAATATTTTTATATTTCTCTAGAACTAGATGAAATTATGAAAGCATTTTTAAATTTCGTATTGAGAATTTCTCTTTCCTTTCCAGCAGCGACTCATTTTTTTCCGAGACTTTCGCGTTTCCCTTTAGTAAGTGAATTTTCTGCCGGAAAAATGTAATGTCCTCACATGGTCGATCGCGTTTGATTTAGGGGTAAAAAACTGGTCACTTTTCTTTCAAATAAAATGAAATTCTTGCCTCATTTCATTAAAAAAAAGTAGAGGAAACGAGTTTTATAAACAGCCTTTCTACCGCTTCCTTGATATTTTCAAATTGAAAAGCGTGTTTCTGACATGGGGATGGAAATTTAAATTCTCATCGCCAAATTGGAAAAATTTTTCCGCTGACAGATTATATTGTTCTAAAGAATTAAATTGTTTTCACTATTATATTAAGCACAGAGGGAGAGAATAAGGACTTTATTGACAAGTATATGTTTTCAGTACGAGTCGAAGGCGAGTGCGCGACGGAAAGAGGATAAATATTAAATAAGGTGTTTTTTTTTTAAGAAAATAGGGGAATAATAGGGAAATAAATCCTATTGAATAAAATAATTGTTCAGGTACCATATTAAATACAGTATAAAAAGCTTGAGATTTCAAGTCGAGATATATTACATTTTCAACAAAATGCTGAAATTTTCAACCAAAAAAGTTAATTTTCTATCAAAAGAGATAAATTTTCAACGAAAAAGTTGAGTTTTTAAACTAAACAGTCGGATCTTTTAGAGAAACGTTGACTTTGAAACCCGAAAAGTAGAATATTCAACTAAACAGTTGCATTCATGCCCAAATAGTTTAACTTTTAAGAAAGAGATGAAATTTCTGAAAAACAAGATAAACATTCAAACCAAAAAGACGAATTTTCTACCAAAAAGATGAATTGTTAACCAAATGGTCCAATTTTCGAACAAAACAAGAAGGGATAAAAACAAGGTAAATTTCAAATAAAATCGTTGAATTTTTAACATACAAATATGAACTTTTAACCAAATGATGAAATGCTTGAATGAATAAGATTAAACTTCAACCAGAAACAGTTGAACTTTGAACAAATACGAATTTTCGCTTCGAAAAGACGAATGTTACACAGAAAAGTTAAATTTTCGACCAAGAAAGACGTCTTTTCAACAAAATGATTCAATTTCAAACAAAATTATCAAATTTCAAATAAAATAGTTGAAATTTAAACTGGATAATTAATTTTTTTTTAAATAATTGAATTGTCAGCTAAAATGATGAATCTTAAAAAAAATCAGAATTTTTAACAAAGAAGTTTCACTTTCAACTAAGTAGTTGAATTTTTAATAAAAAGGATTTTGATTTTAAATAAAAAAAAAAAACAAATTCAAGAATGAAAAAATATAAAGTTTCGAAAAACAATTTAATAGATGAGTTTTCCATGAAATATTTGATAGTTGAATCCTCAACCAAAGCAGAAATATTTTCAACCAATCAGTTGTATTTTCAAATGAAAAAGATAAAATTTTCACCAAAAGAGGTGAATTTTCAACGATAAAAAAACTTTTATTCAATAGAGGAAAAAATTGTCAACTAAATTGTTTAATCCTTAAGATAGAATAATCCTTAATAGAACTTTCTATCCGAAAATATGAATTTTCAACCAAAAATGTAATTTTCAGTTAAATGGTTGAATTTTAAAGAAAGAACGATCAATTTTGAATAAAAAATGTAATTGGTTTAATATGCAGTTAAAAAAATGTATCTTCAACTAAGGAAACAAATTTGAAAAAAATCAAATTTCAACCAATGAGATGGATCTTCAACCGATAAAATGGATTTTCAACAAAGTGTTCAACTTTAAACCAAGTAATTTGAATTTTAAATCAGGAAGATCAATTTTCTTACAAAAAAAAATCGAATAGTTAAATTGCCAGTCAAAAAAATTAGTTTTCAGACAAAAGGAAACACAATTATTTTTAATATTCCAATTTTTAACCAATATACAATGAACTTTTAACATAGTGGTTCAACTTGCAACCAAGTAGTCTAATTTTCAACGATCAATATGAAGTTTCGAAGAAAAATTTAATAGATGAATTTTCCATGAAAAATTCAATAGGTGAATTTTCAACTAAAAGCGATAAATTATTGGACAAATACTGAATTTTCATTCTAAGGAAACGGATTTCGAACAAAATAGTTTAATCCTAAGCCAACAAAATTTTTTTAACAAAGTATTTTAACTTTTAACCAAGTTACTGATTTTTAAATGAAAAAAGATAAAGTTCCAGCGAAAAATGTAATAGATGAATTTTTAACTACTAAGGATAAATTTTCAGACAAATTTTCAGCAAATGGTAGAATTTTTACCAAAAAAGATTAATTCTGAATCGCAGGAATATAGTAGTAGAATTTTCAATTAAAATCTTGTACAATAATGTCAATAATTTTCATTTTTTCAAGCATGTAAAAAAATTGTTATTCACATTCATATTTTCCATGTAAATTCCAAATAGTTCCATTTTTATCTGAAAATCAGTCAAAGTAGCTTCCGCGCGCTTACGAAAAAGGGTTTTGTAGCCTATTAGGACGTTAATTAAGTTGTTTTAACTTCCCCTTAGCATTCTTTTCCCTCCCCTCCCCTCACTTCGCTCTTAGCTCCGTCCATCCACAATTTCCTTCTTTTACTCTAATTCCCCCTATCTTTGATTTCTCAGCTAACACACATCTTCCCTTACTTTCCTTCTCTAGCCTTCATTCTCTCCTCTACTCACCCTCATTTCTAATCATTTCTTCTACTTCCCTTCACTTACACTTACCTACATTTATTTCTCGTGCTTTCCCTCTCTGATTTGCCTCACTTTACCATTCCTCATTACCCCTCACTTACCCTACTTCTCCTCCCTTCGCTTCATCTTCTTCGTTACCTCTTATTTCCCCAACTTCTACTCCCCTTACTTCCAATGACTTTCCCTCCCTTCATTTCTTCTATTTTTCCTTTCACCACTTCCCCTACTTGCCCTTTGCTCATTTCCCTTTACTTCCCCTCACTTCCCCTACTTTCATTCCCCTCATTTCTTCTAACTTCTCCTACTTGCCCTTTGCTCATTTACCTTCACTTCCCCTACATTCATTTCCCTAATTTCCCATCACTTCCTCTACTACCCCTCCACTCATTTTCCCTCACTTTCCTATACTAACTATAAGGGTTTCTATCTGAGGCTACGAAACCGTAAAAACGATCGATTTTCGACAAAAAATGAAATAGTTAACTTTGCAGTTGAAAAAATTGATTTTCAAGAAAAAAAGAATTTTCAACAAAATACTTCAATTTTCAGCCAAAGAGATGGATCTTTAACTAATAAAATAGACTTTTAACCAAATAATTTAATTTTCAGCGCATCAGTTTAATTATCAATTAGGAAGATTAATTTTCTTAAAAAGAGACGAATTTAGAACAAATTACATGAATTCTCAACCAGAATTGTTGAATTTTAAACAAAAAACGATCAAATTTAAATCAATAATGGAAAAGTTGAATTTTCAGTTAAGAGTTTTATTTTCTACCAAAAAAAGAACGAATTTTCAACAAATTATTCAAACCGTCAAACAAATAGTAGAACTTTTAACCAAAAAGGATGAATTCTGGAACAAAAATATAATAGTAGACACTGAAACAAAACTACCTATGAATTCGATCTCCAGTGTTTCTTTGTTTGCATTTATAATTATATGGTGCAAACCAAACTTTGCATTTTGCTCAATTTAAAATTATAAATTTACAAAAAATACAAAATTACTAAATTATACAAGAAATTTTAAATACGAAGACAAATCAGATAAATCAAGTTATTCGAAATGATAATTTTTCAAGCTGGAGAAGGGAAGGGAAAAGTTCTGTCGCACCCTTTTTCTTTCCCGGCTTTATGATTTCTTCACAGAAATTCTCAGAATTATTCTATTTGAAAATTTTTGATCAAGAAGTCTTTTCTATTCATGCGTCAACTTTGAATTATGTCAATTAAAAAAAGTTTTTCTGTTTGAAATAATTGATTCAAATGTTATGATTGCGCATAACTTCCTTAATTTTTAATAAAGTGTATCAATATTATAGATCAATCGATTTGTCTCGAATCAAGGAATCTTTTCCGTTCCTGCATAAATTTTGAGTTACGTTAGTGAAAAATATTTTACTATAAAAAGCCGTATTTTCAAATATTATACATTACCATAGCTTTCTTACTCTTCAATAAAATGTGTCAATGTTATAGGTCAATCGATTCGTTTTTAAACAACACAACTGTTCTATTCTCGCATCAACTTTAAATTATGAGAATGAGAAAATTTTTACTATAGAAATCGATTTTAAATATATATATATATATATATAATATATTTATATAAATTACGATAACTTACCTACTCTTTAATAAAATGTATTAATATTACAGGTCAATCGATTCGTCTCGAACCA
Organism: Andricus quercusramuli; assembly: GCA_932178445.1. Classification (NCBI taxonomy): domain Eukaryota; kingdom Metazoa; phylum Arthropoda; class Insecta; order Hymenoptera; family Cynipidae; genus Andricus; species Andricus quercusramuli. The sequence goes on along the minus strand of CAKNXH010000039.1, from coordinate 309,757 downwards.
AAGGAATCGTTAATATTCTTGCATCAACTTGCATTATGTTTCAGAAAAAGTTTTACTACAAAAAACCGTATTTTTTAAATATTATGCATTACCATAGCTTCCTTACTCTTCAATAAAATGTATTAATATTATGGGTAAACCGATTCATCTCGAATCAAGGAATCTTTTATATCACCGCATCAACTTTGAATTATGTCGGAGAAAAAAGTTTTTCTATAAAAATCGTATTTTCAAATATTATACATGACCATAGCTTCCTTACTATTCAATGAAATTAATCGATAATATAGGTCAATCGGTTGGAGTCCGAACAACAAATCTTTTCTGTTCTAGCATCAACTTTGAATTATGGTAATGAAAAAAGTTTTAATATAGAAAACTGATTTCTTAAATTATATAAATTACCCTAACTTCCCTACTCTTCAATAAAATGTATTGATAGTATAGGTCAATCGATTTGTCTCGAAGGAAAGAATCTTTTATATTCTTGCATCAACTTTGAATTATGGTAATGAAAAAAGTGTTACTTTAAAAAACTGATATTTGAAATATTATTGAGTGCTAAAATAAATGCAATAAATATTTTCAGAAATCCTTCAGTCAGTTTCAATATATTAGTGAGTAAAACAAGCCCTCCAAATTTTATCAATTTATCTGCAACCGTTTTCTAGTTATCGGGTTCACAAAAATGTGTGACATTCACACATCCACAGATCCACACACATACAGACAAACAATTGCTTAGGACATTGTATTATACATATTTAAATTGAGAAAGGCTTAATTCAATAATTTAAAAATTTTTGGAAAATGGTACCATTACAAAGCTTCCTCTATGTCTATGAGGAAGCAAAAACGATGAAAACGGGAAAAAGATGAAGTTTCTTGATAACAGAGAAAAAAAGGGTTTCCTTTAAAAATGGGTAGAGAGGAGAAGGGGGAAAAGAGTGTGAATTATATATTTAGCTGATTTGCTTATGAAATAAAATCACTAATTTTCAATTTTTCAAGCGACCTGGGTCGGAGCAGTGTTGCGGAATGAACGTGTTATTTAAATAAATGAAACGTAAATTCTAGATTAATCTAAAAAATCTGTACCTCCTTATCAACATTACTATTTTCTAACCGAGAGAGTCACGCCTACCCCGAAAAGGAAATGGCTTAATTGTATGATAATATTATAAAAATTATAT
>CAKNXH010000039.1:260425-289543 GCA_932178445.1 Andricus quercusramuli | reverse complement strand
TAAGAAGAAAACTGAAAGGAGGAAATTATGTTTTATCAAGTTCAAAATATATTTTTCTTAGAAGCATTTGTTTCATGTAGAGAGGTGGATCTTCAATTGAGAACTCCCAATTTTGTTCTTTTCCGTAAGAGAACCGTATTGTCTACTGGGTTTATTAGTTTCGATTATTAAATTTTATCAGAAATCAACAACAAAAAATTAAACAATTGTTGTTGAGCCTTCGATATTCAATTTGTGAAGAAACTAAGATATGCGTTGTCAAGAATGTTGAAGTAGTCCATTACATCTTCAGTCAGTGTAATCAGACACAATGCATTGTTAAAGGCTTCTGGTGCTCATAATAATGCTCTTTCGTTGAAAGTATTGGGAATCGAACGAAGGCCTATTACAGAAAAAGAATGTTAAGGGGGAATTTCGTTACAAGATGTTGGTTTATAAGAAGAATACTGTAAGGAGGAAATTATGCTTTATCAAGTTGGAAATATATTTTTCTTAGAAGCATTTAGCTGATGTCTTGAGGTGGATATTTTTTTGAGAACATCCAATTTCGTTATTTTCCGTAAGAACACAGTATTCTCTACTGGGTTTCTTAGTTTCGATTATTGAATTTTATCAGAAATCAACAACAAAAAATTAAACAATTGTTGTTGAGCCTTTGATATTCAATTTGTGAAGAAACTGAGATATGTGTTGTCAAAAATGTTAAAGTTGTCCCTTACATCTTCAGTCAGTGTAGTCAGACACAATGCATTGTTAAAGGCTTCTGGTGCTCACAGCAATGCTCTCTCGTTGGAAGTATTGGTAATCAAACGAAGGCCTATTACACTATTACAGGAAAAGAATGTTATGGGGAAATTTTGTTACAAGATGTTGGTTCATAAGGAGAAAACTGAAAGGAGGAAATTATGCTTTATCAAGTTAAAAATATATTTTTCTTAGAAGCATTTGTTTGATATAGTGAGGTCGACCTTTATTTGAGAACTTCCAATTTTGTTCTTTTCCGTAAGAACACAGTATTCCCTACAGGGTTCATTAGTTTCGATTATAGAATTTGATCGGAAATCAATAATAAAAGAAAATTTGAACAATTTTTGTTAAGCTTCTGATATTCAATTTGTGAAGAAACTGAGATATGCGTTGCCAAAAATGTTAAAGTTTTCTTTGACATCTTCAGTCAGTGTAGTCAGACAAATTAAATTTTAAAAGCTTCTGGGGCTCACAGCAATGCTTTTTCATTGATAGTTGTATTAAGAATCAAACAAAAGCGTACTACAGGAAAAGAATGCTGTTGGGACTTTCTGTTACAAGATGTTGGTTTATAAAAAGGAAACTGAAAGGAAGAAATTATGGTTCATCATGTTGAAAATATATTTTTCATAGAAGTAGTTGGTTCATGCAGTAATATAGATCTTTATTTGAGAACTTTGAGTTTGTTCTATTGTGTAAGATCGCAATATTCTCTACTGGATTTATTAGTTTCGATTATAGAATTTTATCAGAAACGAATAAGAAAAAAGAATCAAACTCATTTCTTTTGAGCCTTTGACATTAAATCTGTGAAGAAATTCAGATATGTGTTGTCAAAAATATTGAAGTTATCCTCTACATCTTCAGTCAGTCGTTAAAAGTATTGGGACTCAAATGTTGGGCTATAAAGAATAACGCAGAATTTGAAAGGAAGGAATTAGGATTTATCAAGTTGAAAATATATATATTTTAAAAGCATTTGGTTGATTTGGATCTCTATTTAAAAACCTTCAGTTTGTTCTTTCTGTTAGGAAGTAATATTCTCCACTGAATTTCATAGTTTCGATTATTGAATTTCACCAGAAATCAACAAAAAAAGAAAATTTGAACTATTTTTATGAGGCCTTGATGTACAATCTCTAAAGGTACTGAGATATGCGTTGTCAAAAATATTAAAGTTGTCCTTTACATCTTCAGTCACTTTGAACGGATAGATGGATTTGTTTACGGCATACCGTTCGATCACTGAAGTTAAGCAGCGCTTTGCTCGATTACATTCGGATGGAGGCCGTTGTACCAGATGGCGTGTATTTCTTAACTTTTAATCTGAATTCACTCTCCAACTAATACTAATACTATTGCTTGTTATCATCAGTCAGTTCCTTGTTTTTTATTGAATTTGCTTCAATTCTACTGAATTGCGTTGATTTTTTATTTTTTGTGGGTTCTTTTGAATGTATTTGAGTTCTTTTGAATAAGCTTTAATTTTTTTGAATTGACTTCACTTAAATCTTTTGGAATTCTCATAAATGAGTTTAATCCTTCGGATTTTTTTGAATGCACTTGAATTCTTTGGAATTTCCTTAAATTATTTGGAATTGAATTTATTTAAAGTTTTTTTATTTCATTTGTATCTTTATGAATTCCCCTACATTTTTTTAATTTTGTGGATTCTTTCGCACTTCCTTTAATTGTATCGAATTGAAATGATTTTTTTTGAAATTTTATGGATTCTTTTAAATTTCTGTAGATTTTTCTAAATTGACTTCACTTGCATCTTTTTGCGAGTTTACAAAAATTATGTACATGAATGAAGGACCCCCTCCCCCCTACCGTAACAAATCGTAACAAAATGTCTCGATCCCCCTCCCCTTGAGATGTTACATAATTTAAGTACGGTCCCTTATCTTAGATAACTGCTAGAAAGTCGCGGCTTTTTCTGAAATATTTAGCTTTTCTTTACCTTTTTAGTTCTACATGAGCGGAGCGTGAGGTGGCGTTGCAGGTTTAAATCCGGGCTGAGGTCGATTTTTTCTCGTTTCTCCAAAAATAACAGACCAGTAATCGACAATATTTAATATATTTAACATAAAAAAATTATTCAATACCCTGTTCAACAAAATAAAAACATTGCTTAAATTGTTATTCTATATATTTTTCAGGTGACTGCGGGAAGCCGAGTGGATAATTTTTTATTGGTTCCATCCCCTAATGGTAATTACACCTCGTGCTGGAATACAAGGCGTGAAGAATGAGGCATAAAAAAGAATGTTCACAGTGAGAGGACGGTCAGATCAGCTAACGCAAAGTGAGTTCGACTTTTGATTTTACTTCTCGGTCAGCAGACACGTGTCTGGCAGTTGGTCCCAAGCACGTGTCGTCGATAAAACCACGTCCAAATATTGTGCGTACTCTGAATAGGCCAATTTTCCAAGTACACGCCTCTTTTTCGAAGGATGTACCAAACCCGACACCCTGGTGTTTTTATCTTATTATATCAATATCCAGAAAAAGGAACCCTAATTTTCAATCCCGAATTCTAAGATACAAAGAGAATTTTCAAGCAAAATCGAAGCAATCGATAGACTATCGCACTTCAACATTTTTGATTAAATTAAATTAATTAACATTGCATCAATTGGCAGAGGAAAATTTAATTCAATTAAATCAATTCTGCGAGGGGCGTTTCAGATCAAAATTTTTTCTTCGATTTCATTTCATAAACATCCCAAATGAGACACGAAACATAGAAACATAATATTATAACAAAATTCGTAGCCCGTAATTCTAGTTCTCAAAACAGAAAAAATAGAATGATTTTTAACGAAACTAGGGGAATTTGTAACCAGAAAAGATTAGTTTTTTACCAAAGAGATGAATTTTCAAAGACACAGTGAACTCTTGCCTATTCCAATGATCGCGAAACGTAAAAATTTGGTTATTTCAAGTCTGGAGTGGGCGGGGGCGCCGGGCCCACGTCCCCCTACAGCGAGTCGCGAGGTGATTTTGTCAAGCGAGGTTCATTGGCTGCCCCGGCCATGTATCGATGCGCGCGCTGTAAGCATGTGTGCGTTCTTGCATTTGCGCATCAACATGTCAGTGATTTTCAAGTGTTTTTGTTGACGTACGTCGTACGACGTGACAATTATAGCATTTCCTTGAAATAATACAATTTTTCAACCGAAAATCAATATAATTGAATCAAGAAACGACTCAAATATTTCGCGGAATATTGAGTATTGTAGCATGACGTCACGATCACGATAGGATAGATGGAAATGGCAGGAAGGTTAGCATAGTTGGTACATCTTGAAAAGGGAATGCTTACGACTTTTTGAAGAAAATATTCTAAACGTGAAAGTAAGTTATAAATGTCTGAATAGTAATATTTTCCAAAAATAGAATGCATTTGCGCAATTCTGTTTCATACTTTCATCGATTGAAGACCTTTCAGTTACACGAAATACAATCAACTATCCGAAATTTGAGGTTAGAGTACCCGATTCTGAACAAATCGATCTGATATACTAACCTCAAATTTTGGATATTTTATTTAATTTCGTGACACTGAAAGGTCGTCAATCGACAAAAGATTGGAATATGACTGAGAAAATACATTCTACACTTGACAAGTATTACTGTTCGTACATTTATGACTTACTTTTACGTTTAGAAAATTTTCTCCGAAAATTCGTATGCATTCCCATGACGACATGCTAAAATACTAAATTCAAACCAACGATAGCTTCCCGCTTTTAGGGCCTCTTTTAATTAGTCAGCCACTGACGCGGGCGAGACCGTACAGGGACCGTGGTGGAAGGTGGCGGAACTGCGCCACTTGGAATATCTGAGTAAGGGGGACTTGGAAATGGTAAGCCTCGGAGTAGGTGCGCCTTGGAATAAGCAAGAGTTTACTGTAGTTGAGTTTTCAAGCTAAAAAGTCGAATGTTTTAGGAAACAGTTGACATCTGAGCTCGAAAAGATCATTTTTCAACCAAGAAAGATGATTATTTAACAGAATAGTTGAATTTTCAACAAGCAAATAAAATGATTAGACCAAATAGTTGCATTTACAATCAAATAGTTCAACGTTTTCAACGTTTAAGTAAAGAGATGAATTTTTAACCAAATACTTGAATGTTCATACTACAAAGAAAAATTTGCAACCAACTGGTGGAATTTTCAAACAAGACAAAAAGAACTTTTATCAGAAAATGTGATACAAAAATGTCTTTTTAACCAAATAGTGGATTTAAAAAAAAAAATTAATTATCAACCAAACCATTGCTTTGACAACCGAATAGTTGAAATTCAAAGCAAAAGGGATGAATTCTTAATCAAATAGTTGAATATTTAACTAAATAAAAACAAAATATTTTAAAACCAAAAAGACAAATTTTTAGAAGTCAATTGAATTTTCAATCCAAAAGGATGAATTTTCGATGAAAATGAGGAATCTTCAACAAAATAGTTGCACCTGGAACCACAGAAATAAATTTTCGACCTAAAAAGATGACTTTTCAATCAAATGGTTAAATTTGAAAAAAAATTAATTATGAACCAAACAGTTGCGTTTACAACCAAATAGTTGAACTTTAAAGCAAAATGGATAAATTTTCAAAAAATAGTTAAATTATTCACCTGATAGTTGAATTTTCAACCTGCAAAGGTGAATTTTCAACCAAATGTTCGAATTTTTTAACAAAAAAGATTAAACTTTACCCAAAAACGAAGAAGAATTTCTGAGAAGACAGTTGAATCTTCAATAGAATTATTGAATTTTTAACAAGATAGTTATATTTAAAAAAAATATTAAATTTACAACAAAATAGTTGCAGTTTAACCAAAAAAATTTTTCAGTTAAGACAGAAATAAAACAAAAATGATAAAATTTCCAACCCAAAAAGATAAATCTTTAACAATGCAGCTGAATTTTTGCGCCAAAAAGTCAAGTTTTCTACAAAACAGTTAAATTTTCAACAGAAAAATTATATTTCAAGCAAGCAGTTGGATTTTAAACTGGAAACGATTAATTTTCAACAAATAGAATAAATGTTTAACAAAGAAGTTCACCTTCCAAACAAGTAGTTTAATTTTTCAACCAAAATTAGAATAGTTGAATTTTTCATCAAAGAGATGGATCTTCAACTAATGAAATAAAATTTTAACAAGGATGCTCAGCTTTTAACCAAATACTTGAATTTTTAATCAAGAAGATTATTTTTTTACAACAACAAATACAACAAAATACACAAATTTTCAACCAAATTGTTGAATTTTCAACTAAAAGCGATAAATTTGCAACCATTAATAAAATATTTAAATTTTCAGTTGAAACAAAATAATTTACAACCGAAAAAGAACGAAATTTCAACTAAATTTTTATACATTCAATTAATAAAATAAATGTTTAACAAAGTGATTCATATTTTAATCAAGTAGTTTCGTCCAAAACTAGAATAGCTAAATTTTTAGTTATAAACATTGATGTTAAGCCAAAGAAAAAACGAATTTTGGACAAAATAGTTCATTCACCAATCATATGGTAGATGTTTCAACCAAAAGAGATGAATTCTGAACCAAAAGTATAATAGTAGATTTTTCAATTACAAATAATTAAATTTTATCGAAAAATAGTTCGATTTCCTTCATAATTTTGTGTATTGTAATTTTATTATTATTTAACAACAGCATGAGATACAAAATATATCTAAAATACATATGTATATGTATGTATATATGTATACATGTATACAAATATATCTGAGAAAAAAGAATTCTTTAAAAAAGGGTTAAAGAGTGGAATAGGGAAAAGAAGGGGAAGTCTGTATTTAGAGGCTTCACTTGTAAAATAAAATCATTAACATTTATTTTATTAATATAATAGGTCTCTGGTTTCGACTATGACTTAGCATGATTTATGGACTACAATAATCTAAAAATATGACCAACAATATCGAAAACACACAGAATAACATTTTTCATCATATTAACCAATACAGTCGTATTTCTCTTATAAACCATAATTTTTATCAATATTTGTAATATATGTTATATGCCTAGGTAACATTTAACAACAAAATATCGAGAAACACAATATGTTCTGTAGTGGTGAATGTTACATTTTTTAAATTGTTTTTATATCAATACCTTTTAAAGAGGTATTGAGTAAAACTTCTTTAGCAAGAAAAATTCCTGAAACAGCTTTGCTGCAATTCTTCGACGTTTGAGGAGTAAGTGAACAAAACATGATAGATTCATTTTCTGAAAATAAAGAGTTATGCATATTTTTAGCATTTCCAGGACTTGAGGAATATGATTACTGACCCTTAGTTCATAAACGAATTCTATCCTACCAAAATCTAGTTTCAAAAATGTTGTAAACTTCAAAATATATCAATTAAAATTCGTGTATTTTGTAATAAAGTGTTCAATATACTCAAAAAAATTCATAAGTCCAAGCTAATAGGTTCAATATTTCGATAATATTGGATATTCAGTGAGATGGTTTCTTTTTTGTGATTCTGTATGAATATGTTTTTTCTATCTCTGGTGTTTTGGGATAGAGCTGCATTTGTTTGATTATTCAGGAATCATCTTGAATGGATTTATCATGTTTGTTCGCTTACTCCTCATTTGTGGTACATACACCTGAGTCAAGGAATAGTTCTGTTTTGCTTTTTTTTCAAATTAGTTTCCAATGACACGAATTGCGTAATGGTTTGTCATTTAAAATTATACTGCAAAGATCAGAAACAAAGACCCATTAAGTACGGAGGAAAAGATAGTTTCGCTAAGAAGTCACTTAAGTCCTTCATTGACCTTCATCTTATTTTTTATTTCACAGTTTAAAATGGGATATTTCATTTTCAAAAGAAGATGTTGAAAAATGAGAAATATTAAAATCTTTACAGGAAGCAAGAGAGACAATAAAAAAATTAAAATGCATCAATGCTGGTGCTGAACAAGATGTTGCTCTTCCAACTATGTTCAGTAAATCCCTCAGAAAGAGCGAAGTAGAAAAGCAACTAATTTTTCAAATGGAATCTTAGCCTATGAAGCATCATGAGAGGCATGTTATAAAAAACAATTGAAAATCGAACATTTAGAAATAAAAAACATATTGTGTTTCACATGTCTTTATGATTCAATGTTAGTCAAACTGATAACATAAAAAGAGTACCCTTTAAACGATAATTAACTTTCAAAATATTGATTATAGAGGAAATTACAACATATGAAAATTATGCAGATTTGCGAGAAGAATATGGTTTTATTGGTAAGATTGATGAAAACATGTTATTTTGTGTATTTTCCATATTGTTGACCATATCGCGAGATTCTTGTAGTTCATAATTCATGTCAAATTATAAAGTAAACCAAGACGAATTCAGAGACCTATATTTAAAATATTTTTTTCTTGATTCAGAAAAAAAATATTAAGGTGCAGCGTAACTTTTTGAAAGTTGGTGTGTTTAGAACTACCCTACTTTAGAGTCTAAATAATTGAGCTATATAGGAAAGCTAAAACCGCCTAACTCCATTGGACCTAACTTTAAAGGAGAGACGGAAAACATTTCAGCGGAATAATTTGCAACAGATTGAGATAATGATTTTTCTTGTGTAGTTTGGAGGGTCAGTTCAAGGACCTCTATGTCAAAAAATAGATGGCGCTACGTACTCATTTTATAATTCATTTAAATTTTCAATGGAGTTAGGGTTGTTGAGCATTGCATAATATTCTAATGAAAAAACTACAACAAATCGTTAAGGAAATGATGTGAAATAAATATTTGTGTGTTCTACACAATTCAGCAACAATTAATTGACAGAAAAAACAGAACATTCTTATAGATATACGGATAATAGTTCAATTTTACTCTGAGTATTCACTACATAATGAGGGTGGATTTGCAAAAGCAATAATTGCTTTTGCCATTTATTGTCAACTTTCCATCCTTACTGTTCTGAATTTAAATACTGAAATTTCCCAAATGTTTCACAACTTTTGAATGTAAAATTATGAATAAAGATTTCTCTAACCTTTATTTTTTTTTAATTCAACACGACATATGAGCATAAAAAAGTGTTTTCCGCTCTAAACACAATTTATCTAAAAAGTGGAGTTGATTGATTTTAACTTTCTGTAGCTCAATTTGAGATCGCTATTAATTGATCATTATTGACCTTTGTTCATTTATCAATTTGAGACTTACATTTTCAATATGCTATCTTAGATATTTGCTGATTTCCATTACAAATTTATGGTAAACATTTTTGTGATGAAGTAGGTAATCATAAAAAGAGATAAAGATATACAATTTGTAAGATATTGATCGCAATAAGTTACGACAATAATTATTGTGATAAAGTTCAAAATGTGTGCATGAAGAAATATGTGATTGTGTGCGTTCTTTTGAACTCAATATATAGTCTATATAGTAGTTTATTCGTGGCTACTGTGACAGATTTCGGCCACGCCTCACCGATATGGTACCCCATAACCCACCCCCATCGTCACCGTCCGAATAGAGCACTAGCATTTACCAGCTTTGATCTGCAGGACGAAAAGCTAGCCATCGACTCAATCGAGTCCACAATGTCTGGAGCTGGGTGCTTTCAAATTTTATCATTCGAATTTCAAACAAGAAGTTTAGTTTTCGGAAGGGCAAAAGATAAAAAAAAAAAGAAAAAAAGAATATAGAAAATTATTTGATTTTTTGTGAATGGAACCCGCAACAAATGTACAGTAGATGGATTTTTTCAAAAAGGCTAATTATAATTTTTTTCTAATTTTGAACCTGCAGATCAATAATTTGAAAAAAATTATCAGATAAATAGACAGTTTATACCCTCTCATTTTGAAACAAATTTTTTTCAGTCTAGTTTTAAGGCCTCATTAACTGAGTTTCAAAATCAAGTTCAGACTTTGACTTGAAATCATATAAATTTGCTTAAATGCAAACAAATTTTACTGATCTTAATGCCAGAAATTTTGAGGTGTAACAATTTCAGGGACTATAAAAAAAAAAAAAAAATTGATTAGCATTTCGAACTCGAAAGTTCATTGCCTCACTACCCGATTCGGGTAGTGTTTCTAGGTGGATAAATACTACCAGTGTGGGTCCACCACACCCACGACGGGTCATCAACACGCAGTATTCCCCGAACGGTCACCCATCCAAGTACTAACCGCGCCCAACACTGCTTAACTTCAGTGATCTAACGGGAACTGGTGTTTTCAGCGTGGTATCGCCGTTGACAGGGACTATATCCATTTTAAATCAGATAGGTTATGTTGGTGAACTAGGGTGGTCCAAAAATTCAAATTTCGCTTTTTGGTGATTTTTTGATGAGTTTAAGTTTATTATTATAATCCCCCTCCCCCCACACCGCCGCAATTTTTTTTTCTCCAAAAAGAGAAATTTCTCATTTTTCATTTAAATTTGATTAACATTAACCTTGCCCCCCCGGCATTTTGAAATTAAAATGGGGTTTTAGGGAAAAGCTCTGTTTACGGAAAAAGTTAAGAAGAAGTACTTGTTATTCACTTTTTGTGAATTATTGTTTATTCGTCTCTTAAGAAATGTTCAAGTAATGATTTCCACTCAATAACTTTTCATTTTGACCCGCCTCACCCCTTCGCATCGTGCCTGGAAAATGCCCCAAAAAATGCAAAATATCAATTTTACTTATAATTTATGCTAAAGACGGTATTTTTTTGAATTGTTTCTGAATTAAATTATTATTTTTTGGGATGAATGATACAGTTTATGAATTTTAAGGATCATATTTTTTGCTTAACTTATTTGGTTATTATTTGAACAATTTTTGTTGGCTTACATAGCTATTTCACTGTTAATCGTACTTTTTTTTGAGTTAATGACACACTTAACGAATTTCAAAAGTAATTTTTTTTTTGAAGATATTTGGGAATTTTTTTAACAATTTTAATTTTATTAATAATTTTTTCATATTTCGTGAAAAATGATTATTTTATGAAATTAATGTCGCAAGTAATGAATGTTAAGACTGATATTTTTTGTGAAAGACAATTCGCAATTACTTGAATAATTAATATTGCTTATACCTTTTTTTTTAAAAAGATGAGGAAAATTATAATTAAAAAAAATGATTACTGTTCAAACAATTAGGGTATAAGTTCTGAAATGAAAAAATGCTGAATAATAAGCTACATAGTGTAACAGATTTGAAAAAACAAGAATTTTAAAACTTGAATAAGAATTGTTTAAATAATTATAAAATATTTTGAACAATAAATATTATTCTTGAAATTCATCAAATGTATCATTTATCCCGAAAAATAATAACTTTTCAGGATTTAGAGCCGGAAGAAATTGTTTAAACAAATAACAATAGTTGAAACAATTTAAAATTATTATAAAATACTTTGAAACTTATTGCTTATCAAATGAAAATAATTCGTGTTGAAAAATTCAGAAAAAATGCCGTTTGTACCAGGAATTTTACAAAAACTACTATTTTGCATTTTTGGGGCATTTTCCGGGCATAATGTATGACGTTGGGGGAGGGGGGGTTGAAATTGAAAGTTATCGAGTAAAAATTATTCCCTGAACATCCCTTAACGAATGACTAAACTTCAATTTACAAAAAGTAAATAAGAAGTACTTTATTCCATTTTTTAGAAAACCGATCTTTTCCCATTTGAAACCTCGTGTTGACCAATTTAGAAAAACAATATGAACCTCCCTTCAAGTCGTAGAATTTCTTCGCGACAATATCTTTGGGATTTAAGAGAAAAAAAATACTGCGAAGTTATGAGTATTTGCATTTTGAAATTTGTTTTTCAAAAAACAGCCGTTTTTCTGCAAACCTCTATAATTTTTGACATAATTAATTAATTAAATTTTTTTTTCAACTTCTGGGGAGGTTTACTGTCCTGTTCTAATAGAGTTGATTTTTTTGAGAATGTACAGAGTCTATTTTTATCAAAATCCCACCTTTTTATTTTTTGTCATTTTCTTGTTAAATGTTTATAAAGAAGAGATCTTATGAGTCTTATGCCGGTCAAAACATTTTTGTCGTCACGAGAATATTTTTCGAAAAATTTAATTTTCGCATTTAAAAAAACGACATTGGACAAAATAGTAAGAAAAAAGTTTGCGCATTTAAAAAAGTTTTACGAAAAATACTTCTTACTCTTTTATAATATCTTGCATCATTCGCGAAAAAATTTAAAAATTCAATCTTACGAACGAAAATTCTCGTGTCTACAAAAATAATTTGGCCTGCATACAATTTATGTAATATCTTCTTCATATAAGCCTAAAATTGGAAAATTTTGGACAATATAAAAAATGGATTTTTCCATAAAAGCAACTTTCAGTGTTTTGTAAACTTAGCTGGAAAGATAATGTCGAATTGAATAGAGAAGCCAAATTTTGTATTTTCTCTAAAATTTAAAAAAACTCGTGTTTTTTTCAGAATACATTCTGTAAGTTTTATGCGGGTCAAAACATTTTTGTCGCCACGAGAATATTTTTCGAAAAATTTAATTTTCGCATTTAAAAAGAAACGACATTCGACAAAATAGTAAGAAAAAAGTTTGCTCATTTGAAAAAGTTTTACAAAAAATACTTCTCACTCTTTTATAATATCTTGAATTATTAGCGAAAAAATTTATTTTTTTTTTTAAATTCTCGTGGCTACAAGAATGATTTCGCCTGCACAAAACTTACATAATATCTTCTTCATATAAGCATAAAATAAAAAAAATACTGGATAATATAAAACATGAGTTCTTCCATAAAATCAACTTTCTATGTTTTTGGAATTCATCCGGGAAGATGAAGTCAAATTGAATACAAAAGCCCATTTTTGTATTTCATCCAATATGTAAATAAACATTTTACATATTTAAGAAGATCTTTTGTACGTTTTATGCGCTTCAAACCATTTTTGTGGCTGAGAGAATTTTTCTGTTGAAAAACTAAATATTCGCATTCTTTACAAACAACGACAAATTCGACCAAATGATCAGAAATAAGTTTGCCGGTTCATAAAAGTTTTTAAAAAAACCCTCTCACTCTTTTATGATATCTTGCACCTTTCGCGAGAAAAATTCAATCTTTTGAGGAAAAACTGAAATTGGAAAAATGAAATAAAAAAAATTAGGCAATATAAAAAAATGAGCTTCACAATAAAATAAACTTTCCATAGTTTCAAAATTCAACCGGGAAAATAATGTCAAATTTAATAAAAGAAACAAAAATGTTTTATTTTATCCAATATTTTTTAAAAATTTCTGCTCATATAAAAAGGACATTTTGTAAGTTTTATGCAAGCCAAATTATTTTTGTAAAATGTTTGGCCTGCAAAAAACTCACAGGATGTTTTTCTTATAGAGCACAAATCTATCTAACAAATGGCAAAACATAAAAAGGTAGGGGTTTTGTGAAAATAGGTTCTTTATGTTTTCAAAAAAATTGGATTTCAAAAGAGGACGATAAACGTCACCAGAATATGGAAAAAAAAATATTTTAATTGAGTCAAAAGTTGTAGAGGTGTCAAGATAGATTTATGAGTTCCTGGATCAAAATTAAACAACATTAGATTTCTATCAGATAATGTTTAAACATATAAAAATTGGGGTTTTATATTTCAAATCTTCGAAGTTGATAAATATTTATGGATTTTTTCCTACGATTTTTGGTGAAGAATTATTCCATTATCAAGAAATTCTAAATGTTACGAAGGGTTCGATTCTACGATTGACACTTGCAAGACCGACACAATAGAGATGCAGTTTGAATCCAAAAGCAGGAAATTGGTAGGCGGATTTCGCACATGGACCATTATTGAATGACTAACTTCACAGATTTATTGGCAGATGTCTAAGAAATTTTCTGATTCATTACAATTTTTCTTTTTCTAAAACATCTTCGCAGCGAAAAAAATACTCAAAATTTTTAGGTATCTAGAATTTCCGAAACTACGAAAAACTGATATTTGCCTGTTATTACGTAAACAAATTATTAGGAATTATATTATTTAACAAATGGTATGAAAAAATTCAAATATTTCACGATTACACACAATAAAATTACTCACAAAAACGTAACAATTAAATCCCTAAATCAATCTTCTGTTTCTTTTCTTAAAAACAATCTTCATCACATTCACGTAATTGAATTTCACATTTCGAAATGAGTTCAAATGAGGTTAGTGAACATTAAAAATCAAAAACAAAATAATCGATCATTTTACGGGCGATCTTTAAACTTCGTTACCAATTTGGAGGGCGAAGGGGGTCACGAAAAAAACTGTGGTTGGTAACAGGTGGGGGGAGGGGGATGTCGGTGGAATTAGCGTTAGCAACTTAGATAACGTTCAGTACACACCGATGATTGTTTGAATTTGATGAGTGGGGTCGAGTGTCTGCCTTTAAACTCGATAATCGAAAAACCGACTGAACTCGGGAGGTGGTTTTCTGCAGTTTTCCTCTCCCCCAGCCAAACATCAAGGCAAAAGCGAGTACTTCTAATAAATTTGGATCCAGTGATTCTAAGCCCACCTTAATAAAAGAACAATTTTCACAGGCCTATACCCAGTGAAGTGGAGTCGTCTTACGGTATATTTACTCATGCTAAAGGACTCAAATGACTCTTTAGCAGCGAGGGTGACTCGTGTATAGATCTCTGTTTCACCGGGGTTTCATAATAAGAAGGCATAGTACAATAAGTTTTGACCACAGTGCTTCATATCCGTTTTTTCGCAAGAAGGATACCTGATCTCTTAAATACTGAGGCGTTTTATGAGCATATTCCGGGTGCATATTGCCCCAACGGTCATGTAACCTTTTCATGAATCCTCTCCGCGCCGGTGAGCTTCTTTGCCAACAGGTAAGAAGGTCCCTCCTGAGTTGGTCCGACCATTTAATACCATTTAATACCATTAAGCCATTTCCCTTCCGGGGTAGGCGTGACTTGCTCGGTTGGGAAGTAGTGAAATAGGTATATAGGTACGAGGTAGATCGGTATATGGGTACAGGGTAGTTGGGTATATAGGTGTTATGGTATATATGATTTAGATTGATCTGGAGTTCTCGTGTTATTTATATAAATGACACGTTCACTCCGCAACACTGCTCCGACCCAGGTTGCTGATCAATCTCTCTAGCGATCACCCCAAGTGAGGGCCTCACAAAATTGTTATGTATGGTTCCCCACTTGGGCCCATTAGTATCCAAGGTCTTTGTTTTAGGCATCATTCACTCTATCGTCACTCTGTTTATAAACTATTTGTCGCCACACATTTCTGTCCTGGGATACTATTCTAGCTTTATTCACGTCCATGCATTTTTTCATGCAGGCTTTTGTATTTCTATGGCTTCTTATGTCTCTTCGTATTAGTGTCTCATTCACAGATTCTAACCATTCTTTCGGCGGTCTACCTCTGGGCATTCAGCCATTTACTTTACCTTTATACACTTGCTTGGTCAGTCGTTCATCTTCCATTCTTTCAAGATGTCCAACAAGACAATAATAATAATGAAAATAATAATAATAAAGTTTAGTATACGTTTTCATGATGATAAACGGCGCAGATCAATAATAACTAATTAGGTTTGAAAATCACTTTTACATTTCGGACCCCCTCTTTTCCCTTTTTTTAAATTCTTCTCGCCCCCACTGTTTTCAAAAAACTTCCCCCTTTCCCCCTTTTTCTTGTTTTTTTTTTCGCTTGAATGCAAACTGCATTAATAGGAACCAATAAGAAATTCCAACTACTTTTGGTTAAAACTTCATTCTTTTTGGTTGAAAGGTCTACTATCACATTTTTGGTTAGGAATTTATCACGGTTGATTCAAAATTCCATCATTTCGTTGAAAATTTAATTATTTTGTTGAAATGCAATTATTTTGTTAGAAGTTTATCTTTCTAGGTAAAAAATTTAATAATTTGGATGAAAATTGAATCGCTTTGTTAAAAATTCATTTTCTTTGGTTGAAGATTTCATTTTTTTGGTTGAAAATTTAAATATTTCATTTTTGAATAATTTGGTACTGGTCTGAAATAAATATTTTTTTAATGTTGATTTTAATTTCTAAATTTCTAAATTGTTAAAACATTGCTCTCAAGCTCCACTGGGATTTTTCGAAACTACTTGGTTTAAAGATAAACTACTTTGTTAAAAATCAATTTTTTTCGTTGAAGATTTATTATTTTTGTGGAAAATCCCTCTTTTTGAATAGAAATTTAAACATTTTCTTGAAATTTTGATTTTAGTGATGGAGAACATTGATCTTTTCCGGATGAAAATAAAACTATTTGGTTGATAATTGCACTAATTGGTTCAAAAATAAACTATTTATTAAAAAATTCGACTGTTTGATGTAAAATCAACTTTTTTGTTGAAAATTCATATTTTTGGGTTGAAAGTTCGATTGTTTCGTAGGATGTTCATGTATTTCCTTGAAAATTCGTCTGTTTTGGTAGAAGATGAATCTTCTTTGTTGAAAATTCATTTTTGTCAGTTGTGGATTCAACTATTCTGTTGATATTTCTATTTTTTTGTTTGAATTCAATTAATTGAAAATTCGTCTTTTTCGATTGATATTTAAATGTTTTGTTCAATATTCATTATTTTCGGGCATAGAAAGTCAACCTGTTAGATTGAACACTTCACTCTTTTTTGGTAGAAAATAATTCTTCTTGGTTAAAAATTCAGCTACCAGAAAAAGTAATTTTTCATTCAAAATTCCACTATTCGAGTAAAAATATAACTATTTTGTTATAAAATCATCTGTTGTTGTCGAAAATTCAACTGCTTTGTTGAAAATTCGTCTTTTCGGATTCGAAATTCATCCTTTAAGCTATCTTTCTTTCTCTATCAATTTAAAATTAAAATCTGTTTTAGTTGAAATATCGAATGTTATATTTTTCGTACAAAATTCATATTTTTTGGTAGAAAATTAATCTTTTTGTTTGAAAACTTAATAGTTGTCTTGAAAATCAATTTTTTGTTAAAAATAATTTTCGAAACTGAAAATTTAACTATTCTATTTAACTATTTTTTTAGTTGAACCTTGAAGTATTTAGTTAAAAATTCATATTAATTGATTGAAAATGAACTTTTTTCGATATTCAGCTTTTCGAATATAAAAGTTCATTTATTTGAAAATTCAGCTATATTTGTTTAAACAATTGAACTATTTTGTAGAAAAGTTACATTCTTGTTTAAAATTCGTCTTTTTGGATTTAAAATTTATCATTCAAGTTAGAAAAGTCCGCTTTTATTCTTTCTGATTTAAAATGAATATCTTGTGTAGTTGAAATATCGACTATTATATTTTTCGTACAAAATTCATTTTTTGGTGTGAAAAATTGAATTGTTTCTTTGCAGATTCGACCTTTTGGGTTAAAAATGTATCATTTATGGTAGAAATGTCATCTATTCTGTTGAAAATTCAACTACTTCTGAAAAATTCGTTTTTTTGTTTTGCTTGTAAGTTTAACAATTTAGTAGAAATCGGTGTTTAGCCAATAGTTAGGTTACTTTTTTCGGGGGGGGGGGGGGGGGGGTAACAGAGAATTTCGATGCTAAAACTCTCTCCTCAAAACAGTTGATTGTGTTGGTAATTGTCTGTCATTTCCCGTAATTTCCTACATTTCCGACATTTATACGTCCTTACTGTCGAAATCACGAACTTTATACCCCTACAAATTTTACTGACTTTAAGCTTATCTCTGAATTTAAAGTCAGAAAAGTATATAACAAGGTGCAAGAATCTTAATTATTATTTTTTACTGTAATACACTTAAAAAAGTTGGGTTTAAATTCAGTAACATTTGTCTGGATTATAGAGCAAAATTAACTGACTTTAAGTACATTATGTCTGAATTTAAGACTGGATTCTGGAATCTCCATATAATAATCTACCATTCATTTATTGATTCATTCTGTCCACACTCCACATTGATGCAATTTAGATTTAAATGATTGGATTTCGAAGAATTTTTTGTTGACAGGAGTCATATTTTTTAGCAAACAAAAAATCTATGAAATCACTCTAAATGACCTTTGATACTAGGTGATATGATACCTAATAATATTCATCACCCTAAAAATATCTATAAAATTTTTTTGCTTCAAAAGCTTCAATTCCAAAATATTTGGTTTGAAGTTTCTTAATATTTTGGTTTCTTATTTGAGATTTCACTTAACTTGAAAAAAAATTCGAATTGAAAAATTAAAAAAAAATAATTAAAAAATTTCAAGAATGAATAATAATTCTAAATAAAGTGCTCAAAATTAAACGACTTGGAAGAAAAAGTTTAAAATTGTGTTGTATAAAATCAAAATATATAAAGATTTAATAATTTCTTTAATTTTAAAGGGTGACAATTTTAGAGTTCTGAATTTTCGTTCTGAATACTAATTTTTCAATTTTTTCTCTTCAAAAGTTTTCATTTTGCATTCACATTTTTGATTGTAAATTTAACTACTTTTATAGTGAATTAGACTATTTATTTGAAAATTCAACTATTCTCTTGGAATTTCTTGTTTTTTGGTTAAAATTCCATTTTTTATCTGAAAATGTAACTATTCTATTTTTGTTGTTGAAAAGTTGTCCTTTATAAGTTAAAAATTCGTATATTTGTGTAGAAAATTTATCTTGTGTGATGAAAATTCATAATTTTATTTGAGGATTCAACTATTTTGTTAAATTTTCGTTTTTTTAGATGCGAATTCAACTTGTTGGGAATTCCTATTTGTTTCTTGAGAATCAGTCAACTGTTTTCAAAAGAATATACTTTTTAGCTTCAAAACTTAAGTATTTTGTTAAAAATTCATCTATTTGCGTCGAGTATTAATCTTGGTTATTTGATCTATTTGGTTAAAAACTGATCTTTTTCATTCGAAAATAATTCTTCTTGGTTAAAAATTAATCTTCGTAGGTTAAAAGTTCAGCTCTTCAGTGAAAAGTTCAACTATTGTGTTGAGAGTTAATAAGTTTCTTGGAAATTCAACTACATAGTTAGTCATTTTTTTTGTAGAAAATTTTTGTTGAAGATTCATCACTTTGGTGAATCACTTTGTCTTTTTGGCTTCAAAATTCAAGAATTTAGTAGAAAATTAACCTATTTAGTTAAAAATTTAATTACTTTGTAACAAATTCGTCTCTTCTGGTGAAAAATTAATTTTCCAAACCTAAAATTTAGGTATTACATTTTTGTTCAGAACGTTTTCTTCATAAGTTGAAAATTCAATTATTTGGTAGAAACTTCATCATTTTGGTTGAGGATTCAACTATTTCATTGAAAATTTGTCATTTTTAGTTGAATTCATCTGGTTGAAAATTAATGTTTCTTGATTGAAGTTTAACTTTGTTGTTGGAAATTCCTTTTTTCCGAATTAAAAGTCAACTGTTTTCTAAAAAAATTCGCCTATTCAGCTTCAACTATTTTGTAAATGTCCTAAATTTCTATCGGAAATGGAACTATTTTTTTATAACAATCCATCTTTACGGTTTGAATTTTTTTTCTTCAAATCCAACTGTCTCGGAGATCTGATTTTTGGTGCGAAAACTATCTTAAGTTTGCCACTTAGTAATTTCACCTTTAAAACAGATTCTTTCCTTGTGAAGGTTCGAGGGGAGTTTTAAAATATTTTTAGCGTCATTTTGAAATGGAAGAGTAATTGACTTATTGGGAGAGGTTCATGAAACGGTTTTGGTATTTTTATCGAACGTCGCGTCGCTTTGATTTGATTGAATTGGTTGGCTCAATTAGCGATGAGTAGACAAACTGCTCTCAGTACCGGTAAACTCGATTGAAAATCGACTTTTAAAAACATCGACTCGTCAAGTCGAGGGTGTCCTCTGGGGAAACTAAAGTGCCCTCATACCAAGTACAAGTTGCATATGGTCCGCGGAGTTTGCAGAAAGCGCTGTTCTATCCGTCGAATCTAATCTACCCTGCGATCTACCCTTTGGCGAATTAGATCAGAGATCGAGCTAGAATCATCTACATATACAAATAGTGGTTTGACATTACCGACGAGTGGCTCACAATATCAATCGCGATCTCGATTTCATATTCCGAAATCTCTTTTCTTATCTTTGACAAATTCATTTCAAACAAAAAATAACAAATTATCCATTTTTCTTCCGATTTTGAGTAGTTTGGCGTAGTGTTGTACACTGTAAAAACTATGGTTCCATTTTAATTGAGCATCACTTTTTTAGCGTCCTGTTATAATACCAAATCGTCTTATTTTGATCCCACCGTTCGTACTATTTTACTTTGCTAACTTCAGATTGAAAAGTGGCACGTACTAGAGAACTGAAATAACGAACAGGGAGTATTGTTTTAATTTCTTGCAACTTCATGCTTATGAGAATTCTTCATTGTTTAAATTTTCTTCCACATTTGAAATGTGATAGAGAAAATAGAAAAGGGGAAAAAGGTGCCATTATTTTAATTGAATAGCTTTTAGAAAATGAAAAATAATGTGCAAAGACACTTACATTTTTTTTTTTTTTTGTCCAAGAGATTTAAAAAGATATCAAAGGATTTGAAGTATTTCAGGAAATTTTAAAAGATTCCTAGAACTTTTTTATTCATTTCAATATTTTATAGGAATTTCCACGACTTTGAATTACTTTAGGGTATTTTAAGAGAATTCAACGTATTTTCTAAAAATGTAAACATTTTCAAGGGATTTCCGATGGGTTTAATTATTTTAAGGGATTCAAACAATTTGCATGCTATTTTAAAGAATTTTGGAAGATACAGAAGGATTTTACAGGACTTGTAAGATTATACGATATTTTAAAAGATTCTAATGGTTTTTATAAGGTTGATACGTAATTTCGTATAATCATATTATTATATTCATAAAGCAAAGCAATTTTCTTTCTACCTAATTTTTAGTCTTTAAAATATAATAATCAAAAATTGATTCATTTTAATTTTAAGAAATAAGTTAAAATCTTTTTTATTCAATAAATGAAAAATAAAAATACTTTTTTACATCTAATATATATTTTCTATAAAACTTCTTTTTACTTGTGAAAATTTAATTGCATTCTTTCACTTTATTAAGGAATAATTCTAGTTTATTTGAATTTTTAATACAAATTCAACAACGCTTGGAACATTGGATTTTTCGGAATAGAAAAAAATTTAACTGTACATCAAACCGTCTTGATTTCTTTGAAGTATTACAATTTTTTAAATCAAAATAACTTTTTTTTGTAAAAAATGGATCAAAAATTCAAGTCGAATCTTCGAAATTCGACTTGTTCGAATATTCGAATAAATCGAATATCGAATATTCGTCTTGAGTTTTGGAGTCATTTTTCAAAAGGAGGAGTTATTTTGATTTAGAAATTTCAATAGCTTAAGGAGATCAAACCTGTTTGATGTACATTGAAATCTTTTCTATTCCAAAAAATCCAACTTTCCAGGCGTGTCTAAATTTGTATTACAAATTAGATTAAACTACTGCAACCTCTTATTTGTATAGTCACTCTTAAAGAAAGTTCATTAACGAATACTCTTATCTTTGGCCACAATCAAATTATTCGAAAATTATTTTTCAAAGTCTTATATTAAATTACGACTGAGAATTTGGTTTCAGCCAATATTGCTCATTTCTTTTTCTGCAAATTATCTTTTTCGGAATCAGCTAAAGAAATTTTAGCAAACAGTCTCATTCTATTATTTGAATATAAGTGAAAAGTGTAGGTCAAAACTTCTTTCCCATGTTCTGCACAAGAAAAGTAAAACTTAAGTTTAGAAAATTCTTTCATCACTAAATCAAAAACATGACTTTGCTTGTGATGCAGAGAAAACGAGTTTTCGATTGATTTTATAAAATCAAAGAGTTTAAAATTCGGGTACTGGAGAATGTAATTTTTATCTAAAGTGATTAATTTTGCCACTGGATGATTAGTTTGGATTTGACCTACATTTTTGTCGCTTGCAGAATAAAATAGTGCAGATTTCCAATCAACGCAGATCCTCTTTTTTAATTTTTGACAAAATTTGACCTGTAATGTCATACATTAAACAATGATTGTGAAAATGGCCTGGAGGAGTTTTCTACTAGTGTTTTTATGTTTATCGAATTGATTATGGCGATGTGTATCGCTCCGGGGTGCAAATAATTTTACAAAAGTGAACTCTGAGAACACGAAGATTCCGAATATACAAAAAAAATTAATTTTTCCATCGTTTCGAAAGACCCGGCTATTAAAACTTTATGGCAAAAAGCTTTAATTCTAAAAAATTTTACTGTAAAAGCTGGCCAGTTCGTTTACAGTAAACATTTTTAAAGGAAGACATTCTCCACGAGAAAATCCTAAAAGTACCAATGACACTATTTTGTTGAAGGTAAATACTTATATATTTACTGTAAAATCGAAATGAAAAGTTACAAATAAAACAAAAGTAAATTCTTTTTTATTCAATAAACTCTGTTATTAAGTATTTTCACTTGCTACTCATTAAAAAAAAATTTGGTTTGCTTTCCCGTCAGCAAGTGCAACAACAAACACAATGTATTCATATTTTTAGTAATTTTCAGAATAAAAAATATGTACCAAGTTAATCTAGTCAATGTCTTATTTGAGTAGAATACAGAAAAAGTGACGTTAATTTCAGGATTAAATTAGAAGGCTACAAAATGTAAGATACGAACTTCAATTTTTCTTCCTTAACAATTCATGCGACCAAAATCTTAAATTAATGTTACTTTTTTGAATGAGTACTAAGTGAAAATACCTAATAAATACAGTTTATTGAATGGAAAAAAATTTACTTTTGTTTTATTTGTAACTTTTAATTTCGATTTTACAATAAAGATATCATTATTTACCTTTAACAAAATAGTGCCATCGGTTCCTTTTAGGATTTTCGTATGGAGAATGTCTTCCTAAAAAAATTAACAAACTGACCAGCTTCTACCGTAAAATTTTTCCGCATTGAAGCTTTTTTCCATGAAGTTTTGGTAGCTGGGTCTTCCGGAAAAACGAAAATATTAATTTTTTCATAATCAGGTCCTCTGAGTTCACTTTTGATACCTGATTAGCACCCCGGATCGATACACTTCGGCATAATTAATGTGATAAATAAACAACACGAACAAAGTACAGTGACAGTTCACGGACGTTTGACATTCCCATGTGCTACGTTACGTCATTGACATTTGATTCTCACTTCAGTCCTGTTTTGATCCAAAAAAGTAGTACTAAAACGTCGTTTAGTGGCATCAAAATAAAGTGGCATTAGAATGGAGCCACCCGAGACTATATTTTTGGAGGACTGTTTCAATACCGAAAACTAGCCTTCAAATGATACTTTTTTTTACAGTGTAGAGAGTTTAAGAGCTCGAAAAAATTCTCACGAGCATGAGAATATGCTCGACCTTTATGTGATTTGAGAATTTGATGAGCATTCATGAGCATTTTGAATTAAGATTTAGAAAATTCTATTTCCTACTTTCATTGATAATAATTACATTATTTGAATTTCGCGGGAAAATGCATCGCTTCAAATTGGACAGTGTGATAAATTTAAATGATAAAAGAAGTCAAAATAATAGATAACATATTATTCGCATTAAGCAGTGCCTTATTCAGGGTTGCTACAATATCCCTAATACTAAATTCTTTTAGGTATAAAACCAACCATACACCAAGAAGATTAATAATATCAATGCAAAATAAATTTTGTTTCTAAATATATTTAAAACACTTTTTAGTTGTGTTTTTAAGTCAAAAAGGAGAATTTTCAACCAAAGAAATGAATTTTTAACAAAAATGATGAATCTTCAACCAAAAATATGAATGTTTACCCAAATAGTCAAATTTTCAACCCCAACGATTAATGTTCTACCAAAAAAGACTCATTTTCAACAAGGTTTATGAATTTTCATCTAAAAAAAATCAATTTTTAACCAAGATTAGAGTAGTCAAAATGTCAGGTAAATCAGTGTTCACCCAAAAACAAGGAATTTTCACAAAAATTCAAGTTTAAACTAAAAAATCTAAATTTACAAACCAAAAATGTAATATGTCAATTTGCAGTTAGAAAAGTGAATAAAAAAACGAGTTTTCAGCAAAATTAATCAATTTTTAACTGAAAATACAAATTTTCAATCGAAAATGGAATAGTTATATTTTCAATTGAAAACATTTATTTTCAACTAAAAAGAAACGAATTTTCAACCAAAGAAATTATTTCTTAATCACTATGAAGAATTTTCAACCAAAAATATAAAATTTTGTTCAAATAGTGGATTTGTTAATCCAAAAGATGAATTTTCTATCAACAAAAAAAAAAACAAGGAACTTTCAGCTAAACAGTTTTTTTTAATGGAAGAAATTAATTCTCAACAAGAAATAGAATAGTAAAATTTCCTACTAAACAGATAATTTTTTAACGAAAAAGATTATATTTCTATCAAAAAAAGTAAATTTCCCACAAAAAATGTAATACACAAAAATGAATACCCAGTCATTTGTTAACTAATATTCAATTGTTCAAATAATTTAAATTTGTTTAAATATTTGTTTTTTTAGCTAACTCGCGAAATGAACGTATTTTCTAGACATTATGAGTTATTTAATCAACAATAACAATTTTTTTGTTGAAGTTAATTTTCAACTAAAATGATGAATCTTCAACTAAAAAAAATTGAATTTTCAACCAGATACATGCATTTCAAACTAAAAAAATAAATTCACTATCGAAAATAAAGTAGGATAATTTTCAGACAGTAAAATAAATTTCGAAATAAAAAACAAACAAATTTTCAACCAGAGAAATTAATTTTTAACCAAAAAGATGAAATTTCAACTAATGAGAGTACTCGTTTACAAAAAAAATACGGATTTTCAATAAATAATTAAATTTTTACCGAAAACAGATCAATTTTCAATTAAAAATAGATTAGTAAAATTTCAGTGAAAAAAATTAATTTTCAATGAAATTAAAGTAAATTTTCAACGAAATAGATAATTTTCAAGCTGGAAGATTACATTTCTATCAGAAAAGATAAGTTATGGACAAAAATGCGAGTTATACTTCCAGTTTATAAAATGAATTCTAAATAAGAAAAATCTTGTTTCCAACCAAAAAGATCAATTTTCAACCAATAAGATGAATTTTTAACAAAGTACATTCTCATCTAGAAAACATTATTGTCAACAAAAGAATTCAATTTTGAACAATAGAAAGAGGTTTCAACTAAAATGATGGAACGTCAACGAAATGAATTCATTTTTAACAAAGTAGTTCCACTTCTAACTAATTATTTGAATTTTCTACCAAAAAAGATGAATTCTCAAAGAAAAACGTGATATATATTTCAACCTCCAAAAGGACTTTCATTTTATACCAAAAATAGTTGAATTCAATAAAAAAAGATAAATTTTCAACAAAGCAGTTCAAATCCAAATATTTGCGATTTTCAACCATAATAATAAAATTAATTTCAACTTTAATTTATTGAAAATTCCCTAACTCTGTCACGTTTTCCCTGACTTTCTGAAATTACCTGACCTGTAGCAACTCTGTAATTTAAAAAAATTATATGTTTATTTCACTCTAGAATGTTTTTGTAAAAATATATGTATTAATTATGATATATAACTGTTTAAACAATTAATGCTTTAGAATCTCTTTAATTCTCTATAAATGCTCTGTTTGAGCTTAAATGCTGAACATATTCTCGAGAGCATTTGCTCAGAATAAATTCTTGAGCATTTAAGAACTCTAGTCTGGCGGATTATTATTTTTTTTCAAACTTTTTCTCGGGTGAACCCGCTTTTTCGTCATAGCCACGGACTAAGTCAAGTGACTGATGAGATGAGGATGTCATAAGTTATTTCAATACATTGTTTGAAATCATTTACGATGATGTTGAATGTACAAAATTAGAAGCATGATGTAGTTTGCAGTTTGGCTTTGTCGCTGTTATCCTTACACAGCGGCCGTGAGTGTTGAAGGTGACACCAGTCGCCTCTGGATGCTTTCTTAGAGCTACCATGTATCACGCCATAGGTTCTTAGCCACTTGCTTCCTGATGGTCTAGGAAGTTTCTTACAATGCGACAGGTGTTTAATAAAACCGCCTTTTGAGCTGCCGCCAGTACCCTACTGACTCCTAAATGTTCAAGATGTTCAGTGCATCTTGCGTGCACATTGCCTGTAGCCGAAATCACAATAGGATGAATAGATGCATGTTTCACATTCCTCCATATTGCCTTAACTTCATGCCTTAGCTTGCTATACTTATGAATCTTGGTTGTATAGGTTGCCTGCAAATTTCGGTTGAGCGGACAAGCAATGCCGATGATGTAGACTCTTCCACCTTTTTTCTCTCGCATCACGATGTGAGGTCGATTGGTTCGGATGTAATGATCCGTCTGGATAGTCACATCCCAATATAAGATGTAATCTTCATTTTCCAAAACGGACATTGGAATGTATCTATAGAAAGGCATCCATTCTGTTAAGAGTCCTAGGTTTAGGGCAATTTGTTGATGTACAATGCCCGCCACATCATTATGTCGGTGCGTATATTCTCTTTGAGCCATTACGCGACAACCATCAATAATGTGCTCGATGGATTCGTTGGTATCTCCACATAATCGGCACCGGTCAACCACGTCTTGATGTAACACGTGTTTGCGATAATTCCTGGTGCTGACAACTCTATCCTGAATCGCAATGACGAATCCTTCCGTTTCTGGATACAGGAGTCCCTTTCTCAGCCAAATATTGGATGCCTCACTATCCACTTCATATTGATCTAGCGTTTTGGGGTGTTCGCTGTGGATGGCTTTCTGTCTCCATTGCGTTTCTAATTCCTCTATGGTTTCGGCCCTGATATTCAAGGCCTTCTATGAGGACAAATTCAAGGGCGTGTAGTCAAGATCCGCTTTACAGATGGTGTTGTAAAGCGTAACATCTCGCTTGCTGTTAAAATAGTCTCGCAACTGTATAACTTGTGACTCACACAGTTTTCTGACATCTACAATGCCCCTGCCCCCTTTATGTCGTGGTAGAACTACCCTTTCAATCGCCGAATTACTGGGGTGCATTCGGTGTTTCGTCATTTCTACGCGGATGATTCTGTTTAATCGTTCGAGGTCAGTGTTCGACCATTTGATGAGCCCAAAGGAGTACGTGAGAACAGGGATGGCATAGGTGTTGATTGCCCTGATCTTGTTTGCCGAGTTAAGAGAACTCTTCAAAACCAATCTGAGTCTTTTCGTGAAGGCAGTCGTTAGGCTTTTCTTAACTATCGTATGCTGAATACCCTTAGATTCGTGAATACCCAGGTATTTATATGACTCGCCCTCAGCCATTGCCTCGATGTCATTTCCGAAATCGTTCTCTATCTGCGGTCCCTAATTCTCCTCTGGTTAAATACACTGTTCGGCATTTATCTAGTCCAAACTCCATGTTGATATCATTGGAAAACTGCTTTGTAACATCAATCACTTGCTGCAGTTTCTCGTCCGAACTAGCGTATAGCTTCAGGTCATCCATGTATAGAAGATGGGTCACTTGATGACCATCCTCATTATCATTTACTTGGAACCCATGAGACATGCTATTTAAAGTTTTTCTCAATGGGTTCAACGCTAAACAGAACCATAATGCACTGAAGGAGTCTCTTTGGAATATACCCGTCGTAATGCGTATTGATCTAGTTATCCTTAGTTGTCCATGATCAAAATACTTGATTCTTGTACCCCAAAGCATCATCGCACGACTTAGGAAGTCAATGATGCGTGGACAAATTTTATATACTTTTAAGACTTCAAGCAAATAGTCATGTGGTACGGAAGGAAACGCTTGCTTGTAGTCAATGTATGCCATGTGCAAGTTCCTTTAGTTTTGACGAGCTTGCGTCATGGCAACAACGTCTATGGTGACTAGATCTTCACTGCCTCCGGAGTTTTTACAATATCCTTTTTGTTCTTCTGTAAGGATGTCATTCTCCTCGCAGTGAGAATATACCTTATCTGCTATGATAGCTGTAAGACTTTTATATATTGTTGGAAGACAGGCTATCGGTCGAAATTCAGATGGATTTTGAGCGTCTGGTTTTTTAGGCAACATATACGTAGTACCCTGCAACATAAAGCCTGGCATCAGATCTGGATGTTCGATGATCTACTGAAAACACCGTGCCAACGCAGGATGCACACTAGTCAGGTACTTGTACCAGAAATTGTGCACCATGTCCGGACCTGGAGCTTTCCAGTTACATGCCTCTTTCAAAACAGCTGAAACATCTAAAGCTGTGATGTTCGTCAGCTCCATTTCAGGGTTATTGCTTGCTCTTGCTTTCTCTAGTTGGAACCACGCAATAAAAATTATTTAGAGAAGTTGTAGGCTCCGGAAGCTTCGATCATGATTCCTTAAAGAAACCAATCCCAAAGCTACTGGAACGTGTACGTCATCCGCTTCTGCTCCTTCTGTCCTAGAAGGTAAGCAAGAGCGGGAAATTTACGCGTGATAACATCGGGCAACACTGTTCCTTGGAGTCAGGTCTCTAGCTGCGGATGACCTTACGCGGCAGACAAGACAGTTGGAGATGAAGGTTTCACCTCTGGATACTTTTTTAGAGCTACCAATAAACCACGCAATTATTATTATTATTATTATTATACCATTAAGCCATTTCTCTTTCGGGGTAGGCGTGACTTGCTCGGTTGGAAAATAGTGAATAGGTATATAGGTATAAAGTAGATCGGTATATGAGTATAAGGTATATAGGTATATAGGTGTGAGGTATAGATGTTTTAGATTGGTCTGGAATTTTCGTGTTATTTATTTAAATGACACCTTCATTCCGCAACACTGCTCCGACCCAGGTTGCTGATCAATCTCTCTAGCGATCACGCCAAGTATGGCCATTTTAGCTTTTTTGATATGTTTTTATTTGTGAGGATGGACCCTGCTCTACCGATAACCTGCTTGCTCTTATTTATGCGCCTATCTAACTCCCCATCTATTTTTCCGTCGTTAGTGAATAGACTACCGAGATATAGGTACTTGTCAACTTGTTCTAACCTCTCATCATTTAGGGCCATGTTGCATATTGTTTTCTCACTTTTTCTCTCAAACACCATGATTTTCGTTTTATTCACGTTAATTTTGAGGTCCATGTTCTTCATGCTTGTATTAAGTTTATTCAACAGTCTTTGCAAGTCTTCGACTGATTCTGCCATAACAATCTTGTCATCTGCGAAAGCCAACCCTCGTACCTTGACGGTTTCGAGATCTACAGCTTTTTTGTCGAAGAGGGCAGTTCTAAGACACTTATCCATGAATATGATAAATAGCCACGAGGACATAACGCA
>CAKNXH010000039.1:208810-256413 GCA_932178445.1 Andricus quercusramuli | reverse complement strand
ATATATATATATATATATATATATATATATATATACTGGCATACGCCGTCGATATAGTTTTTATGGAAGAGGGTGAAGAAGGGATGGCGGGCTTGATTACAGAATTGAAGATATAAATGCAGATGTATAGCTTTTATAAGTGAAAGGATAAAAAGCGGTAGGTGTAATGAAACAGATATGGGGAATAGAAGAAAGAAGTTTGAGAAAAGATCAGAGAAGCAAATGGTAGTTATTTGAGACGTTGGTATGGCCGCTATTAGGCTATGGAGCAGACATATGAGGACAGAAGGTGGTAGAAGAAAGGAGAGGGAGAGCGGTAGAATTAACGAAATGCAAAGAAGAAAGGAGTAACTTTTTTAGTGCTATATATGTTGGAGAGGAGACTGTAGTAAACTTGGAATAATTTGAGAAAAGGGACAGGGACAATTAATAGGAAGATGGGCGATGATTGAGAAATAAAATTATAATAAATGGTATAAGATTATGAAAAAGCAAGAAGTACCAAAGATTCCAGGAAAAGGATGGGGAGAGAGAAGATGAGCCAGAATAGCAAGATTTAGTTTGGGATAAGGTAAGGGAAGGGATGTATTAGGAAAAAGAAAGATAACAGAAACTGCAGAATATTTGAATGGGAAGTGGAAACATGGGAGGGTGTATGGGAGTAGAGGAAGATAAAGGAAGCTGAACAGAGAATGTGGTAAAGATTTTAAGGGAGGATGGATTGGGTAAGGAGTGGATGAAGGAGTTGGTGGGGTCTAGAGGAGCGAATGAGACAGAATGAAAGAATCGATTTTAAAAAATGGTAAAGTTGAGGCAGAAGAGAAATTAAAGAAAAAGGAATCGGAATTCGCTTAGATTAGAAGCGTGAAGAGTTGTAAGTAATGGTTATGTATAGTATAAGTAGATTAGGATGCTGAAGCGCTTTCGATCGCTCGCTCACTCGCTCGCCAGTAAAATAGAAATAAAATAGAAGTAAGGGTCTAAATATATAAATTTATGTAAATAGTTGTAAATAGTTGTCAATATTAAGAATAAGATAATGTAAAATATGTAGTTAGTGATATTATAAGAAAAGCAGGTCACTTATTTATTTACAATGTTTTAGGGATTACAAAAAATTAATAATTAAAAATATAATAATATAATAATTAATATAATAATAATAATTAATATATAATAATATAATAATTAAAAATTAATAATCTAACTTCTTACTTGGAAGAATAAAATCTATAATCTAGTCTTCTTAGATAATTTTCCCTCAATTGAAAAAAAATCTCACTCAGGTTCGGTAAAAAAATACAGGAAAAAATGAGAAATTGGTAAAAAAATGAAAATGAAACTAAAATTCCAGAATGTAAAAAATAACAGTCAAAATACCCACATAAAATGTTTCGGTAGTTTTTTTCTAATTATATAACAGCTGTTGGTAGTTAAGGTAGTTAAGGTCTTGCCCAAAATTAGATCTCTGAGAAAAATACTTTTTCTATGACTTTAAGAATCAAAATAATATTACTAATGATGACATTTCATAAGAAAACATAATTTTTTAATAAAATAAGTTCTTATTTCACCAAAAACATTAACTAAAATATTCTTTACAACGTTACTGCTTTCAATTTTAAATGAACATTTGTTTATGGCTGAAATGTTTTAAACAATTTTGATCAAAGATTACGTTTTTTAAACAAACAAATATATTTGAAGATTATTTACTTATTTTCAAAATTGGAAGCAGTAATTTATAAATTTGTTTTAGTTGCATATTTTACTCACTTCAATAAGTGAGTAAATTCTCGCTACGAATCAGTCAAACTTACTGATTCATCAGCAAAAAACTTATTCATAGCTAGGATTCAGTCACTGATTGAAATTAATAAAAAATTTATCTAATTCAAATAAAGAGAGTAGGAAATGTTTTTCTCGAAGGAATAAGCCATAATTCATCAAAATTCATTTTTTTTAATCTGAAAGAAGCGATAAATTAAATTCCATTGCAAAAACAATTGTTAAAATAATAACTTTTTGTACAGTTTAAACTTTTTTTTATAAAAAATAAGATTTCTTCTTTCATAAGAGGTAACTGATAATGTAATTTCAATTCTTAAAATCATAGGAAACTTTTTTTTTCCCCAGAAACCTGATTTTTCGCTATACTTTCATACAATGTGTCGCAAATCAATTTTCATTCTGATAAAATATTTATCATAAATCTAGAATTTTTCAAATTCCTTGATAGACAATATAAAACTGTCTGTTCGGACACGTGCAATTGTTAAAGGCTCTTTGTTCGATCGCTGAAGTTAAGCAGCGCTTTACTTAGTTGTACTTGGATGGGGGCCGTTGTACTAAGGGGGGTGTTATTGCTTTTAAGCTGCTTTCCCTCTGAAAATAATAATAATTAATGAGATTATTTTTCCCTACTTTAAATGTTGCCCATCATGCCAACTAAAAAAAAACATTTTTTTGGGAAAGCCGATTAAGCTGCGTAAAGAACAATTTGAAAATAGTTGAAAACTTACTAGAAAACAATTCTCAGCCTTCGAAAACCAATGAGCACATGTGAATATTTATTAAAATTGTAGCTTTTATTCTTTTATTACTGAAGGACAAGCCAATGCAGATTCATAAAGTACAAATTAATATTGCTTAAAATTCAATGTTGGATAGAATCCATTTTTAGTTATTACTTCTTCAGTGGATTTTACCGAGTCTGATGTGATTTAAAGTTTTCATCAATAATTGAAAAAATTCCTTGAATGAACAAAACTGTTCAACTGTAATAAGAATAAAAAATACCGAATTTTTGACAATAGCACACATGAACATGCGATAAAAATTGAAGTTTAAAAGTAATGGTCAACATATCAGATCTAATGTCCAAACATCTTGGTTTTCTCATGCGTTGGCAATTTTTTATTTGAAAAAAATGTTTATAAACATAAATTCAAAAAAAGTCAACTTGTGTAACAGAATTGTAAAAAGTTGGTCTATTCTTGGTCAACTCTACAATTGAATATACAATATTTTGTTACAATATTAATTTTTCATTGACGAAATGTTTAAAATAAAGAAAGATGAGAGAAAGAAAATGAGGAATGGAATTTGAGGATCGTCTTTTTTTCTATCCTCCTTCTTTACCTGTGTTAAAAAACATTTAAAAGGACGTATTTGTATACTTGCTTGTCCAAATTTGATCTTTTCTTATTCTCGAGTTAATCTTTTTTTAAATAATAGGATTTTTCTCATTAGAGTGAAATTACGATCTTTAAAGAAGAACTTAGATTCTTATTTAATCTTCTAATTGCTTAATTTTACTTCAGAACTGTTTCATTTTTAATGTACCTTCAACGAAAAAAATCGTGGATGTAGATTCAGTTGAAACCAACAAATCGAATTTGATTCCCATCCCGCAAGTTATATTATTTCACTTATTACAAACTCATGTAAATGACATGTCTCCTGAATAATGTATTTCTCCCGTTGAGACAAAACCCACTACATTACACCACATCAAAAGTGAGAGAAAATTAAAAATATCCTGTTCATATTTCATACATCTGGTATCTACTTTTTCGATAAATACTTTCTTTCCCACCCTCTCCTATCTACTATCGCAACAGCTAGCCCAATAATCTCCTTTCTCTCCATCTTCTCCTCCATACAAGCTTCGAAGAAAATCCGCAGATTCAAGAAGATCCAAGGAAGATTCAAGAAAGCAACTAGATACACAAGCATGAGGATTGGAGAATCCAGGAAGAGGAAACCACTTTCGCATTACCCAGAATTCTACAACTGAATGCATCTCTATGTGTCCCATCCTCCAGCCCTCTTATACTTGAACTGCTTGAACATGAATCTAATACCTACCCCCACGTCATCATCCTCACTAACACCAGTTTATCTTCCCTCTAGATATAGACCCTATGCAGCGGTGGTATACGTTACAATCAAATCCCGAAAAAGGAAAAAGAATTAAAAAAGCTATCTGCCGCGAGATGATGAAAAAAAAAGAAAAAAGCGTCACCCGTTGGCGGGTGGAATGACGAGGGGATGATGGTAAAGGGACGTGGGTGCGGGACGGGTAAAGAAAATCGCTCGCAGGCTATTTTCCGGAGGAATTTTCATTGGATGGGCGCCATTTTGTCTGTCGAGGGCTGCGGGATAGTTCGCTTTCCTCTGATTGGTCGTCGCTAGGGTAACGCTTCCCCTTTCGCTCCAATCCCAATTCACGCTCCTCCGTTGACGGGGGGTGAGACTCCGGTCGAGTCGGGGGTCGTTTCAACCCCCACGCTCCCCTTCCGCAACCCCCAAGTCAGCAGGATAACTGCATTTCGCGGACAGAATCCCGCAAGAACTCACGGCGAGCGGTACCCCTTCGGTCTCTCTCTCTGATCCTCGACGTATTCGTGAACGTCGTCGCCATAGTCGTTGTTATCCTCGTTCCTCCGGGTCTCTCGGCTTAACGTCATTGGGGCCAATTATTTCGATATTTGAATTTTCAAGGCCGTTCGCGCGCGGCCCCCCCTCACCCCCGACTACGTAACCCCCTCCTTATCCACCCAACACCACCCCCCTGAGTACGGCGCGGGAGGCAACCCTAATTGGATCGACGACGATAATCTGATTTGAATTTCGAATCCGACGAGGCCAACCGCGACGCATCGAACGTACAGTTTGGATCTTAGAAAACAGTACCTTCAATTTGGGAAGAAACCAATTGGGTTTGTTCTTCCGGTGTCGGTCGCGTCACCGGGTCAACGAAATTCCGGGTCATCGGTCCGCGAGGCCAGGTGAAGGTCAATGGAAATTTGGTTCTACGAAGGTGTTGAGGATTGCTTGTGGGATTTGTGGACTGAGAACTGAGAGAAGACTTGTGAGAGTGAAAAAAGTTTGAGGAGGTTTGCATCAGTGGAAGATATTGGAGGATTAGGGAAGGATTAAGGAAAATCTAGTAAAGGAAAGGAAAAGAAACGATCTATTGGAAAGAAGAAAGCAAAAACAAATGGTACCAAGAAAAATAATCTAACAACCTAAGAACCTAAGTTTGATGTGATAAAATTGTTTGGTGTCAAAAAAGGTTTTACCTTTACTTGCTTCTATCAACGGAATCAACAAATAACACAGACCTCGAAATCAATCATATCCACAGGAACAATCAAACAAATTCTGATAGACTCATCCCACATGTAGATATTTCTCTTACATTTTCAATAATGAAGACTAGGATAATATAACAAATGGACCATATCCACTTCAGTTTGAAAAAGAACCTGTTAATTCCTTTAATAATGGATACGACAACTCTTAAACTCATCTTTTAAAACCTCATCAAGTATCATCCAAGAAGTGGTACCAAAACAAGAAGATCCATTTAACCCAGAGAATCCTATTCGTTTTCATCAGAAGTTTGCTAAAGTAGTGTCTTTTCAAACTAGATCAAAACCAAGTACCTAAATTCCCAAGACCCCTAAACCAATAAGACAATAAAGCTTCCGCAAAAGATCAGTGAGTGAGGAAATTGTTCGGGTGGGATTTGTGAAGATGTCCTTTTAAAGAGTTACAATTTTCGCGTTCGGCAGACCTCGGCAAGGTCACCCCGGCATCACCCTGGCTAACGACTTATCGGGAAGCAGTGGGCCGGGTGGCGGAGTTGGATCCGTCGGTGGTACCTCCGTCGGCGGCGGCGGATCCTCGCTCTCAACAACGGCCTTGAGTCTGGATCATCAGCAGTTCAACATTTTCCCTGCGATCTTCAGCAGGCAATTGAACTTCTCAGCAGCGGCGGCTGCTAATTGTGGACAAAATAAACTTATGGACGAACTAAGACCAAACCTGGGCCTTTTGGGCGTTGGTCTCGTTGAGAATGATACTTTTCATTTGAACCACAATCAGGAAAAGCGGAAGTGCAGCAGTACCAGTTCCAACGAACAGGACTTTGGGCTGTATGGAGTTCATCAAGGAATCGAGGCGAGTCCGCCGACGCCTGCCGCGACGCCTGGGAGGAACAGCGTTGGTGCTACTAGTACTGTTGGTGAGTATGTTTTTGAATTTTTCATTTTTATTATTCATGAGTTGTAATTTGTGATGTATATAATATGATTGAATAGAAGGTTTTTTTAGAAGAGGGTGCTTGTTAATTGGTTAAAAATACCTTCTAGCCCTAGAGGTACCTGGGATCTGATTGGTGAATGATGAATATGATTATGATTGATATCAGATGGTTATTAGGAATTTTTTCTAGAAGAAAGTTCTTCTTCATTCAATAATTTTAGAATTGATGATTAAATTTCTTCTATAGACTTTAGAGCTGGGAGCAACTTTTGCGATAGATTTGTTTAAATCGCCAAAAATTGACGGAGATGGTGGATAAAAAGTAAATACTGTGAAAAGAAGCATTGTAAATGATCTGTGTTTAAAATCATCAATTACAAGCCTCAATCCAGTTTACTTCATTATCAAATATTTGATTGAGGATGTACCATATTTAAAGCGACGTTAAAAATTAGTATTGTTAACAATGATTGATAAAATCAAGGCAAATATTCCCATTCTTAATTGGAACTAATTTTGGATGAGAACTGGAGATGAACATTAGAAAAAAATATTTCCGGTTGGAATTGTTTATTCAAAAACAATAATTTAGAGTTTTGGTTTTTGCCTTTTCTTTAGGTAAAAGTTGCCATTCTTCAATCCTATAATATTGTAGAAATTATTCAATTCCTTAAAAGATTCGAAATCAGTTTGGTACTATTTATTCAACAACTTTCATATAGGAGTTACAGAATTGTTATTTTTACAAGCAATATTTTCCTTAAATAATTTCTTTTTAATAAAACGGTATCAAAAAGATTTGTGGATAATCTTTCAAGGAATAAAACGAGCCTTACAACATTAGGATTAGGTTAGAATTGCAACTTTTTTCTGAAGGGAACGCAAAAAAATGAAACCCTTAACAGCTATTGTTAAATAAACAATTTTCATCTAAAATACGTTTTTATAGACTTTACCTTTAGTTCTCTTTCAAAAATAGTTACAATTGATAATGAAACTATTTTCCTTGATTTCATCAATCATTTTTAGTGATGCTCATTTTTGAACTTGAGGTAACTTTAATATATTATAAAATTATACATTATTTTAGTAAAAATGTCATACGAAAATGTCTTTCTAAAAAATTTTAGTTTCAGAGATAGAAATCAGTTTATTTTGTTATAAATGATGTAATTTCTAATCAATTTCTTCTAAATTAAAGGATTTTTCTTATGTCGGGAAATGCCTCTAAGTCTGTAGAATATCGTGGAGTATGCTGGTTGAAAATTAATTTTTGCATAAAATATTTTGTTCAGTATTTATCCATTGGAAAAAAATTAGGAGGGAAAATTTGTTAGCGCTCATTAATTCAAACTTTTCAGAGAAAAATTTTACTTTATTTCGTTTTTATTCAGTCGAAAACGTAATTTTGTTCAACCCCGTGTTAATTAATATCCATTGAAATTCAATATTTGTAATTAAAAAAGACTGCTAATGAGTATCAAACTAGTCCTTCTGGATATAGAGATTAATTTAGAAAATTCAAATTAAAGCGTTTTTTAACATTCTGTTTCGTCGTAAATAAAATTCAAACGTTTTTTTCTGTTTTTTATTCAAAAGCGAAATAGTAGCAATAAGATTAAAATAATTGAATCAATGTTTTTTTTCTTTAAAAAACTGAAAACATTATTATTACACAATAGTAAAGGCGTTTCAAAATGGGTTGAATTATCTTTGTATTGTGTGCGCATTAAAAAAACTCTAATTCTCATAAAACTTAATATGTCCAATCACATTGAAAAATATATGGAAAAATACTATATAGTATGAGCATAAATATCATCTCACTAGTACATTTTCCATTAATTAATAAAAAAAATTAATAATTTCTAGTTAAAAAGTTTGACTTTTAATGTTTGAAATATTTTAATTTTTTTATAAGTAGATTATTTTGAATTTAATAGACCGTTGACTGTGATTTCTTCATAATTTTATTAAAGAATTTATAAAATGCTCGACATAGAAGTGAATTTTTGAGTAAAGCTGAAAAGTCTTATTCCTTTAAGTTTTTAATTAAAACTCTAATCAAGTCAAGGAAGTTTGATGACTGTTAAGTGCTTTAAAAAATTTAATTATAACGCGAAAGAAAGTATAAAAACTTAAAAATTCGAAGAGTAAATTCTAATTTTATTTTCACATTCACGTCAAAAAACTTCAATGAAGATTTCTTTTGGAAAAACGCATATACTCATATAAAAAAAATTAACTCTATAATCTCAGCCGAAAAAGGGAAAATATTCGTATTAAAAAATAGCTTCTTTTATAAAAAATTTATTATTTTATTATTGTTTACATGCCTATTGAGAATAAATAACTTCTAAATAAGAAAAATGCGGAACCAAAAAATTGAATTTTAAAAATGCTAAAACGATTTTCAAAAACGTAGTACTTGGTCTCTTGTACGGTGGTACTCTTAATATTAAACATAATTATTGAACGTATATATATTTTTAACTCTAAAATTTTTATTATACAGTCAAACCACAGTCTTTTGAAATATTATTTTAATTCTTATCAAATATTTTCTCCATATTTCCTTCACTTGGAGAGAATTTTGATTATCATTGGTCTTTCTGTAGAATAATTTTTACCATCTCGTGAAAGATTTTATAAACTCGTACACTAATTATTATCATTTTCTTTAGTGGAAAATTGGCTTTTTTATTACACAAATATTTTTCTTTACTATTTATCTGTCCATTTTAATTCTTATGGAATATTTTTTAACTGTTGCCATGACTGGAGGCAATTCTGATTATCGTTGGTCTATTTTTTGAATAATTTTGATCATTATATTAAGGTATTATAAACTCGTTCACTAATAACTATAATATTATTTAGTCAAAAACTCGCTTTTTTATTACAAAAATATTTTTTTACTATTTATCTACCTACTGGGAACAAATAACTTCTAAAAGAAGCGATTTACTTGTTTTTTAAATCCTCTTAATTCGGTTTAATGTAAATCTTACTCTTTATTATAATAAAATAATAAAAATTAATTATCCAATACCTAATTTCCTTTCAGAATAGGATTTTCATTTTCAAATTCTCTTCTAAAGACATTCAAATGTTTAAATAAAAATGAGATCCATTAGATAGACATTGAAAGACACATGCCCATATGAGAAAATTGTCAATTCAAATTGGAAATGAATCTATTTAAAGGATTTAATTATTATTAATTGATTATTCAAATCTTCGAAAATATTCTGAAGTCCTTTAAAATTAATTGAAAATTTTTTGAAACATTTGAAAATGTTGAAAATTTTCTGGAATCCCTTTGAATC
The DNA here is from genome assembly GCA_932178445.1 of Andricus quercusramuli. NCBI lineage: Eukaryota > Metazoa > Arthropoda > Insecta > Hymenoptera > Cynipidae > Andricus > Andricus quercusramuli. The sequence goes on along the minus strand of CAKNXH010000039.1, from coordinate 247,030 downwards.
TTTAAAAATATCTTAAAATCTTATAAACCCTATATGAAACCCTTCCAAATCTTCCAAAATTCATTCTTTAGAAATGCAAATACCCTAAAACCTTTCAATTCCTATCAAATCCTTGAAAAACCTTATAAATTTTGAGAAATATTTTGTTATCCAATTACAAAATTTTTAATTTCTCAAAATCCTATGAAATCTTTGAAATAATATTAAATACCAATCCTCTTCTGTAAATATTATATACAAACTCTTAGGCGCTACAATATCAATAAAATAAGAATTTTATTCTGGTGATTATTTCTTTAATTAATTTTATTATGAAGAATAATAATGAAATTTTACCCTTCAGATTTTAAGCTTCCAGAAGCAGATCTGATTATTTTGAGTTACAAAATATCGTAAATGGTGCATATCAAAGGATTGTCATTATATACAAAAAATTATAATTATACAATAAGAGGGTACTCAGAAAAAAAAATCTTCGAACCAAAGAAACCTTTTTCTTGGATATACATGAAAATTTGGGTTGAATCGAACAGAATGTAATTGTGTCAACCAATTATTTTGTTGTACATATAATAACCATATTCTATGGTTGAACTAACTACAATTGTGTTGAATCAACCAAAATATTGTTTTCTAAGTGTATTTCCTAATCTCGCAAATCATTATTTTTACACTTATTGTAATTGATATGAATAGAAAAAAGATGGTTTATATTGATCAGAAACCCTTTTTTCTATTAAATTAAAAATCAAATAATACCAACTTGTTGAGTATCAGCCATATACGACAAGTGACGAGACATGTCAAAAATTAGACAACAGCACGATTTTAAAAAGTGGACAACGTGTCATCTCAAGATAGACAAATTTTCCGGTTGTTGAGCATTGAGTACTACACGTGTATGTTAGTGGTACAGCGACAAGCCTGCGTAGTGACAATAAAGCAGACATATGGTACTACCTGTTCTATGGGGCTATTATTATGTGCTCATGGGGGATTAAGGGGGCTTAACACTAGGGGTTCTCTAATGGGGTAGTGTGGTACTCAGCAATAGGAATCACTCGAATCTGGCACCTCCGAAAGCGTCCCATTCCCCATTTCAAAAAGGGGTGATTATGTTACATTGTTTATTTAACACAACACTTTCTCTCGAGTATCACAAATAGAAATATGGAGTCAAAATTGATAAAATCTTTTGCCATTCAAAAAAATTACTTATGCATTGATCAGCGATGGGAAATAACTAGTTTCTTCCAAAAAATTACTCTAATTACTTACTTTTCTTTGTTAATGATAGTGCTAACGAAGATACTTTTGTGAATATGTAACTGCTATCTTTCCAAAAAATTTAGATACCTTAATTTTTGTACAGATTATGGTAGAAATCTCAGCAGGAAAAAATTCGAAAAATGTGGGACGAAGTACATGTTGCAGATTAAAGTTTTCCTTATACTGATGCAGAGTTTCGAAATTTTTAGTCGACCAGCAATCATTTCCTGGCGAGTGAAAGGGTTTAAAAGTACCATTATCTCACGATTATTTTAGAATAGTCAACCTTGAACGGCATGCATTTTTTTCGGGCTGTAAAAATGTATGTTTTTTTAACTCCTTAAAATTAGGAGCGAATGGTTTTGGAATAGACATAAATAAATTAAAATAGTTTGTAAAATAAAAATCGGTAGAGCAAGTTGAAAATGCCGTGTTTTTACATAAAATTATATCACTTTTTCAATTTTTATTATTTTTGCACCAAAAACGGACTGTATTTGCTCTAAAGAAGGTAATAATTTGAGCCGAAAGGTGTTCCTTTTTTTCGAAAAATTTGAAATTACGTTTTTTATTATTTTTTTATTTTATGCTCTTTGCTTTGGCGCTTGAATCGGAGATATTGCGAAAAAAATGTCTTCGGGTCATCTAGACCCATGGTTTCGGTTAAGGGTTAATAAAAAAACAGTATACCATTTTCAGAAGCCAAAAATGTGCGATTTGCATCAAGAATTAATCCCGTATGTTCTTCAGTTTCGGAGGTGACACCTCACTACTCTTTTATTGATAACTTATTGACAAATGATTATTTCTGATTCTAAATTTTGCCATTGTGTACAAAATGGATCAAAGAAATTGCTATATTTTTTAAAGATTTTTTGTAATGTATATCAAGGGAGTAACAACCTTCCAAAGTTGTCTGTACAAAAATTGAGGCATCTACATTTTTTGAACAGATTGTAATTGGTAACTATACAGAAAAAAGCTCACGTAATTTTATTTTGTTCAACAACTCAATTAAAGTCCTTTTTCAATAAAAAAGGCTGCAACTCAATTTGAGGTTAATATTTGACTCAAAATGAGCCCAGCTTTTTTCTGTGTATTTACATTTTTTCCAGTAATAATAGCTACAAAAATTGTTAGCTTTTTTTTTTACTTTTTCACTACTCAAATTGTGGCAGTTTTCGGGAGATTCTTCAGCACGACACGAATCATATTGTACTGAAGAAGGCAAAGTTTGAATGATAAAACTTTTGAGAAACAATTTCGAGAAAAAAATTCTAACCCAAAACGTCTTAAATTGACTGAAAAAGACTAATGTGCATTATTATTGTGACTAATGTTCTTTTGAATAAAGAATAATTTTAGAAAATGCCTAAGAATTCAAGGGTAGTTTAAACGCTTCAGGATGAATCAATTAAAAAAACGAGAAAAAAAAATTCACTCTATTTACTGGAGAAGAATTAAGTGAATTTAGAAGAGTTCAAGTAAATTAAAAAAAACTTCAGCGTGCGTTAAAACATCGAGAGAATTCTGAATAATTGAGTAAATTTTCATGAAATTTATCATGAATTCCAAGTGAATTCAGATAAGGTAAATAACAGAATTCTAGAAGAAGTGAAAAGAATTTGATTGAATCAAACAAAAAAAAAACCGAAGAGTTGAATATAATTTTAATTCAATAAAATTTATAAAAATTGAAGGTGAAAAAAATTGTGTGGAAAAGAATAAAAATTATTTGAAAAGTTAATTGAATTCATTAAATTTAGAATTAATTGAGAAAACTTCAAGGGAATTGAAAAAATTTGATGAAAAGCCTATAAGAATTCAAGGTGAGTTTAAAAGACTTCAGGGTGAATTGAAAAAAACTATAAAAAAATACATTAAACAGAGTAGAATTGAGTGAATTAAGAAGAAGGCAAATGAATTCTTAAGAATTCAGTGAACTGAAGATAATTCGAAATTATTTAAAAAGTTTAATGAATTCACGAAATTTGGAATGAACTGAGAAAACTTCCAGGGAATTTAAAAGAATTTGATGAAATGCCTAAGAATTAAAGGTGAGTTCAAAAGACTTCCGGGTGAATTTAAGAAAAAAAAATACATTGAATAGAGTAGAATTGAGTGATTTTAGAAGAATTCAAGTGAACTAAAAAAAAGCAGGACAAACTGAGAAAACTTAAAAGAATTCCAAAGAATTAAAAAGAATTAAAAAAATAGGATAAGTAATGACAAATAAAGTGAAATTAATTGAAAAAAATCAAGAAATCTAGAGTATTCCATTGTTTTCAGTAGAAATGGCAGTGATTTTTCTGAAAATAAAAAATTATATTTTTTTTTCAATACGCTATATCCAAAACAAAAGCTTACACAGAAAAGTGACTCCTGTTTAAGAGATATACAAAAAGTTTGTTTTCTACTTTTTAACATTTTCTACCGATTTCGAAATATATGCATTTAAAAAAAAATACTATTTTGGCTTCATGTGCTCTTAAATATGTGATAGGTATATATTTTTACGATTTTTTAGTAATAATATAATTGGAAATAGACAATTTGATCTTTCATCACTTTATTTTTACAAAATTGTCGGAAATTATTGTCTGCTTGAATAAAAAACAAAATTTGTTTTCGAAATATCGCAAAGTGGTACAGGAACATTCTTTAGATATTTTTAAAGAAAACAACCTTTTCGGGTGAATTTTTTTCATATTGGTATTCGTATTGGTACACACCAAATTTAAGGCTTTTGTAACAATTAGAAAAAAAAGGTCCTATTATTTTTCAATACTGAAGGACTAAGTTTACAGTTCAAGATTTCATTTCAGCCATTTCCCGAACTTTTTATACTTTCCCTTAGTATTCTACGCATTTTCAGAGGCAAAAAAAAGTGTTTCTTTTTTACATTTGATCAAATATTTGTCTTAATTATAGAAGATTTGTAGGGCTGAGTAATGATTTTTTGTTTAGAAAATTTGATTATTCTAATATTACAAAAGTTTTTTCCAAATGTTCATTGAGGACGCATTTATCGTATAATTTGGAATACGAAGCCTAAATTATTAACATCCTCACATATATTATAATCAGATTACTGCATTAATTCCTCTTCGTTACATGGCTTCATACACTGGATTTGCGCATGAATATGCATAACTGCAAATGTTATTCATTACCATGTAATGAAACATTGAATCGGGAAATTAAAGCCAAGATAAAAATGTAATTGACGTAACTCAATTTTGCAGCGAATAGTAGATATATGTAGAAACAAATATTTACAAAATTCCCGCCTTTTTAATCAAGCTAATCTCTTTAGTCATTGCAATCAATACAAATTATCTTTTTGCATATTCGTTTCGATTAATTATTTAATTAAACGTCTATTATTATTTCATCCGTTAATGCAGAATGAGCAATCATCTTCAAAACATGCATATATTCCACACAAATGAAATTATAAAACAATGTCATGAATAGTATTTTAATATTATATATATATTATTATATATATATATATATATATATATATATTATTATACCATTGAGCCATTTCCCTTACAGGGATGAATTTTCAACCAAAAACTTGAATTTCCAACTAAAAAGTTGAATTTCTAACCAAACAGATGAATTTCCAACTTAAGTGATGAATCATCAACCAAAATAATGAATTTTTATCAAGGCAGTTCAACATATAACCTACTCTAGTTGAATTAAACAAAAACTCAATTTTCCCCCAAAAAGATTAATCTTCTATAAAAGAAACGAACTTTCAACGTAAAAAAAGATGAATCTTCAAACAAATAGTTGAATTTGCAACTAAAAAAAATTTTTACCAAAAAAATTAAACCAAAAAGATGAATTTTGAAGCAAAAAGATTTCTTTCCTGTAGTTTTATTTATTTTTCTAGTCTAATCTAAACAAAATCATTCTGAATTACGTAATCAACTCTCACTAATTATATCAGTAATTTTAAGTTACCTTATCCGTAAATTTTAATGTGTATTACAATATAGGAATTAAATCAAAATTTAAGTTGAAAATTAATTTTTTTTCGTTGAAAATAGAACTATTTAATTGGTTTAACTCTCATGCTTCAAAATGTACTTTATTGTTGAAAATTCATCTTTTTGGTTAAAAGGGAACCTGTTAAGTTGGAAATTCATGTATTTTGTTAAAAATTGAAATTCAGTTGAAACATTAGCTTTCTCGGACAGAAATTAACTTTTTTGTTGATTACGCCTACCCCGAAAGGGAAATGGCTTAATGGTATAATAATAATTCACCTTTTTTATTACATATATAACCGTTTTGTGGAAAATTCATGTATTTTGTTGAAAATTCATCTCTTTGGTTAAAAATTGTTTCATTTTATTGAAAATTCATCCCTTGGTGGACACTTTACCTATTTTGCTTGAAAATACAACTGTTCGGTTGAAATTTTTTTTTTTTCATTGCAAATTTACCTTCTTGGTTGGAAATTTAGCTCTCTTGGTTACAAATTAACTTTTATTTCGAAAAAACAAATTTTCGTCCAAAAATGAAACTGTTTTGTTGAAAATGCATGCATTTTTTTGACAATTTTTCTCTTGCTTGACATAAATTCTTTTTTGCTTGAAAATACAACTGTTTGGTTGAAAATTAATCTTTGCATTGAAAATAAAGCTATTTATTCGAAAATTTAGTTTTATTGGTCGGAAATTAACTTTGTTCAAATTCATCTTCTTTGGTAAAAATGAAACAGTTTGATCAAAAAATGATGTATTTTGTTGAAAATTTATCTCTTCGCTCAAAAATTCATCTGCTTCATTGAATATGCATCTCTTGGTGGATATTTAATCTTCTTCGCTTAAAAATACAAATGTTTGGTCGAAAATTTAGCTATTTAGTTGAAAATTTAGCTTTCTTGGTCGGGAATTAACTTCTCTTTTGAAACTTCTTTTTTTTGTTTGTTCAAAAATGAAACCGCTTCGTTAAAAATTCCTTTTTTTTGTGCAAAAATTTTATCTTGGACATTAATTCTTTTTTGCTTGAAAATACAATTGTTTGGTTGAACATTCATCTTTTTTGTTTAAAAATAAAAATGTTTGGTTTATGTATTCACCTATTTTGTTGGAAATTCGTCTCTTTGGTTAAAAATGTATCTATTTTATTGAAAATTCATTTCTTGGTGAACATTCCATCTTTTTTGCTTTGAAAATACAACTGCTTAGTTGAAAATTAATTTTGTTGTTATTGCAAATTCAGTTTCATCCAAAAGGTAGGGTGAGTTGATGGAATTTCTCGCACAATAGATATTTATGATATTATAAATTATTAGATTACAGATTTAATAATCTTCGATGGAACGATATAGTACCTTCGAGTTTTCCTTCTCAAGGGTGCTTATCTAATTTGTCGAAAATCTATATTATTCTCAGTGATTTTTCATGACTCTAGACTTTCAGGTTACACATTTTGCCATTACGTCATCAATTTTTTTTCTATCGATTGATATATGTTATGGGCGACGCATTAACCGAATCGGATAATGCGTCGCGGAAGGGGTGAAGCTCTACTTGGCGGAATTTTTTGCATTGTAGATATTTTTGATGATATTATAATTTATTAAATTATAATCTAGTAGATAATAAATTTGATAATCGTCGAGGGAATGAGATAGCACCTTCGTTTTTTCTTCTCCAGGGTGCTTACCTGATTCGTCGGAAATCCATATTATTCGTCCCGATTTTTCTTGACTCTTGACTTCCACGTTTCTGCCGGTGCTTTTCTTCGGGTTTTTCTCTTGGCTGAAATTATAAGACGAACCTTTCGTCTTCCGCTGTTCCGGGAGAGGAAATTACGCGCGCGTTTATTAAGGGAGGCGAGAACATCGTGGGTGGGAAAGCCCATCGACAAGGTACTTTTAATACCTCACTGAACTCGTGGAGTTAACTACGTTAATTTCTCTTCCCTTCTCTCCACCTCACAAGTCTCAAACTTCTCTCTTTCTCTCCTTCATAATTTTCTCTTTCTCTCTTTCTCTTGAGTGCAGCGATGTCACTTTTTCATTTGCATCACAATTGCACTGTGACGTGAAAAGCCTTTTTCCGTAAATCCCTGACCTGGGTGCGAATCCTCCTCCTTAAATTATTCCTACAAATTCGTTTTATGGTGTTGATGATCAAATTGGAGGAAATACCCTTTTTGATAGGAGGCACTTTGTATCGTAGCAAATTAGGCCTGTTTGGAATCAATTTGTTGTACTTTAATAGATCCTCTATACATTTTTTTCAATAGCTTTATTTATGGGAAAGTGATATTTAGTAGAGATGTATGTTATACCTTCTATTTTAAATTATTCCATGGCAGGGTACTTTAAAACTTTATCTTTTGTAATAATTTTTTTTTATTAGATGAAATATTATTTCATTAGCATTTTTTTGTTGTATCAAATGAAGAATTTTCAGAAGTTATCTTTCATGGTCAAAAATGAAACTGTTTTGTTGATCATTCGTCTGTCATATTTTGGATTAAAAATTCATCTTTTTGTTTGAACAGTCATCTTTTTTTTATTGGATTATTTTTTAGTTAAAAGTTCATTCATTTTAATTGATAAATCTACTATTATATTTTTGGGTCAGAATTCGTTAATTTTAGTTAAAAATTCTACTCTTTCTACTTTTTGGTTCAGAATTCAATTATTTTGTTGAAAGTCAACAGATTTTTTTTTAATTCATATTTCATGGTAGAAAATTAAACTGGTTTGTCAACCAATTGGCTTCCTGGATGGACAATTTTTATATTGAAAATTCAACTTTAAAATTCTACATTTTCGTTTAGAATTTAATTATTTAGTTAAAGGTCAACTCTTTTTGGTAATTCATATTTTATGGTCAAAAATTCAACTGTTTTGTTGATTATTCGTCTTTTTGGATAGAAAATGTTTAAATTCAAAATTCATCTTTTTGGTTGAACAGGCATCTTTTTGGGTTGAAGTTTTTTTTTTATTGGAAATTTTTTTTGTGGTGCAGAATGCATAATTTTTTGTTAAAAATTCTACTATTTGCTTGAGAATTTAATTATTTTTTAGACAATTAAACTATTTTCTTAAGAAGTTATCTTTTATGGTCAGAAATGTAACTGTTTTGTTGACCATTCGTTTTTTTTGATAGAAAATTGGTCTTGCTCGATTGAAAAATGTATGCTTCTCGTTGAAATCCTGTCAGATACAAATTCTACTATTTGGTTCAGAATTTAATTGTTTTGTTGAAAATGCAACTATTTTGTTGAAAATTCTTCTTTTATTGTTAAAAAGTCAACTGTTTTGTTGAATATTCGTCTTCTTGAATAAAAAATTTGTCCTTTTGGATTAAAAATTCATGTTTTTGGTTGAAAAGTCAACTTTTTTTAATGGATTTTTTTTTAGTTGAAAGTTCATTCGTTTTAAATGAGAGGTCTACTATTATATTTTTGGTTCAGAACTCATCACTTTTGGTTAAAAATTCTAATATTTGGTGAGAATTTAATTCCTTTGTTAGAAATCAACTGTTTTGTTTTAAAATCACCTTTTATGGTCAAGAATTCAACTGTTTGGTTGATAATTTGTCTTTTTAGATAGAAAATTCGTCCTTCAGGATTAAAGATTCATCTTTTTGGATGAAAATTCATCTTTTTAGGTTCAAACTTTTTTTTTCATTTGAAAATTCTTTCTTTTTAATTGAAAAGTCTACTATTACATTTTTGGTTCAGAATTCATTATTTTTTTTATTAAAAGTTCTATTATTTCGTCAAAGATTTGAATATTCTGTTTAAAATCAAGTAATTTGTTCAACAGTCATGTTTAATGGTAAAAAAATCAACTTTTTCGTTGAACATTCTTTTTTTAAATAAAAATGTTGTTCTTTGGATTGGGAATTCATCTTCTGCTGGAACAGTATTCTTTTTTGGTTTCATATTATTCTTCTTGGTTAAAAATTCATCTATCTTAGTTTGATAATTCAAGTGTCTTCTAAAAGATTCATTTTTTTATTTCTCGAATATTCAACAATGTAGTTGAAAATTCAACGGTTTCTGGTTGCAGAATAATCCTTTTTCTTTGAAAATTCCACTATTTGGTTAAAAATTCAACTTTACTGTTGAAAATTCGACTAAAGCTTAAAGTTCCAATTATTTTGTCATAAATGCAGCTGTTTGTTATGAATTTTTATTTACTGAGAATTCAACTATTTAGTCGAAATTTAATTCTTCTTGACTGAAAATAAGTTTTTATGTTGAAAATTAATTTTTTTTAATTTTGATTAAAAGTCAAATGTTTTCTAAAACATTCGTCTTTTCAGCTTAAAAACTCAACTCTTGTTGAAAATTTGTCTTTTTGGGTTGGACATTTATCTCTGAAGGATCTTTTTCTCTTTTGGAATATCGAACATTTTCTATACTCTAATGCCCTTTATGTTTCGGATTTCGAAAAAGTAGAGTGTCAGATATCCTAATGATTCTAATCCTCGACAGATGCTGGCGAGTGGCCAATTGGCAGCTGAGGTTTCCAATAATGGCCAAACTTTTGCTCGAAATGTCATTAAAATCATCACGATAATTATTTTCATCCACTCCTTTCCTGACGTCCAGATGTCCTTTTCAGAGTCTGCAAATTAGGACAAATTTTCTGGCACCAGTGAAACTGAAAATGAGCAGCTTGAAGATTAGCAAAATGGGTTCTGACTTTTAATCCTAAGAGCTAGGTTTTTGAACTAGAATTATAGGTATCACAAAATTAAATAAATTTAGTAGAGAATTTTATTCTTTGAGAAAGAAAGAAATATTATTGTATAATATATTTTGTTTAAAATGTTGTTCAAGGTCTGGTCCAAGGTCTGATACATAAAACTGGAATCTGAATCATTTAGCTTGGAACCGAGTTTACGGGTTCAAACTGTTAAAGCTGAAGATTGTTTAATTTGAAGTAATCAAAACTAAAATTTAAATCAAAGAAGAAAAAATTCAACTAGTCTGAATTTTCAATTTTCCAAATTAATAATAAACAGGTCATATCATAGAAACCTCCTACTTTCAATAGGTTTAATTTGAAGGGCTTAAAAAAAAAGGTTTATCAGATGTAGAGAAATTCAAAACGATAAAGTATCAACTTTACAAACTTAATTAAACCAAATAGTAGAACGCCTAATCAAATAGACGAATTTTCAATATAATAGTTAAATTTTGAACCCAAACTTGAATTTCCAGGCCAATTGTTGTTTAATTGTTTAGAAGAGAGAAAAGACATAAAAGACCATAAGAGTTAAATGTTATATCCCAACACACGAATTCGCTACCCAAATAGTTAATTTTTTAGTCAAAGGGTTGAATTTTTAACGAAATAATTGAACTTTGAACAAAATAATTCAACTTTTCAACAAAATAGTTAAACTTTTAACCAAGAAGAATTAGCTTTCAGCCAAAAATAGGATTTTCTTATGGAGTTCTATTAATTCAGTTCGCATTTAGGGGAAACAAAAAGAAAAGGGAAAGTTTGTTGAAGGCAGGGGAGAAAATCGAATTCTTTAAAAAAGGGAAATAGAGGGAAGCCATGAAGTACTTTTTATTATGTGCTGCTGGTGAAATTAAAACAACCCATTATTTTAACAACTTTAACGTTCTTTATTGAAAATTAAACGCAATTTCCGGTCATTACCCGGCTTTCTCGGTCCAGTGGCCATCCTGATTTAGGTACAAAGATCTTTTGAAACTAAAGGTTTCCGATCCCTGATCATGGATAGAAATAGAATAATAAGCTACATATGCTTATAATTTAATAATAAAAAAATATAATAAAACAGTTCTGAAATTGCTAATATTTACAAACATCCTCTGTACAATAATCAAATAAAAATAGATTTCTTTCGACAAATTGAGATAAGCAATTGCTTAGCCTCGATTAAAAGAACTCTCAAAAATATTCATTAGCAATTCCTGCTGACTGGAGCGAATCTTGAGTTTAGCGTCTCAATTAAAAAAATTTTATTCATGATCCAAATGAAATCTGCTTTCTCATGAATAATTGTATGCACCGAAATCAGAGCACGAAAAAAATTAAAAAATTAAAATAAGATTTCCAGAAACTTCCTTTTCTCTTCAAAACTGAGATCAGCTGATTGGGTAAATTGATTCTTTTTTCATGTAATGAAAAAGAATGTTTATATGTAAATCAATTTTATCCAATCAATGAAGAACTACATCCAGTAACTTTTGTGTCAATGTCTATCGGTTTTATTTTTTAGGTATTATGTGATTTTTTACTAACATAAGTTTCTATTATTCATACCTATAGTTTTCCTATAAATAATCCCTGATGAGGTATAAATTGGCTTCGAAACATGTTGGTCCCTTGCAGTATAAAAAGGGCTGAGAAAGAATAAGAAAAGAGTGAGAGGTTGGTTTTGGTTGACTCTTTTCCTTTTCTTCCTCTTTTTTCTTTTGTTATGTAATTCTCTAATGAACCGGATCGAAGGTAGTTTGGAAATCTAATTTCGATTTGTGAATTTTAATTAGCATAAGTTTCTATTATTCATACCTCTAGTTTTCCTATAAGTAATTTCTGGTGAGGAGGTCTAAATTGGCTTCGAAACATGTTGGCCCCTAGTAGTATAAAAAAGCCTTAGAATGCATAAAGAAAGAGGATGACTTTGGTTATGGTTGACTTTTCCCTCTTTTTGCTCTTGTTATGTAATCGTCCAAAATGGGTTGAAAAGGAGGTAGTTTGGAAATCTTATTTTGATTTGTGAATTTTAATTAGCATAAGTTTCTATTATTCATACCTCTAGTTTTCCTATAAATAATCCATGATGATGTCTAAATCGGCTTTGAAACATGTTGGTCCCTAGTAGTATAAAAAAGCCTCAGAATGAATAAAGAAGGAGGATGAATTTGGTTGTGATTGACCTCTCCCTCTTTTTTCTCTTGTTACGTAATCGTCGAAAATGAGTCGGAAAGGAGGTAGTTTGGAAATCTTATTTTGATTTGTCAATTTTGATCAGCCTAAGTTTCTATTATTCATACCTCTAGTTTTCCTATAAATAATCCATGATGATGTCTAAATCGGCTTGGAAACATGTTGGTCCCTAGTAGTATAAAAAATCCTCAGAATGAATAAAGAAAGAGGATGACTTTGGTTATGGTTGACTTCTCCCTCTGTTTGCTCTTGTTATGTAATCGTCCAAAATGGGTCGGAAAGGAGGTAGTTTGGAACTCTTATTTTGATTTGTCAATTTTTATTAGCCTAAGTATCTGTTATTCATACCTCTAGTTTTCCTATAAGTAATCCTGATGAGGTCTAAATTGGCTTCGAAACATTTTGGTCTCTAGTAGTATAAAAAAGCCTCAGAATGAATGAAGGAAGAGGTTGACTTCGGTTGTGATTGACCTCTCCCTCTTTTTTCTTTTGTTATTTAATTCTCTCATGAACCGGAACGAAGGTAGTTTGGAAATCTAATTTGTATTTGTTAACTTTCATTAGGCCAAGTTCCTATCATTCATACCTCTAGTTTTCCAATAAATAATATATTATGAGGTCTAAATTGGCTTTGAAACATGTTGTTCCCTCGTAGTATAGAAAAAGTTCAGAAAGCATGGAGAAAAAGTGAGAGGTTGGTTTTGGTTGACTCTTTTCCTTTTCTCCCTCTTTTTTCCTTTGTTATGTAATCCTCTAATGAGCCGGAACGGAGATAGTTTGGAAATCTAATTTTGATTTGTGTATTCTAATCAGCCTAAGTTTCTATTATTCATACCTCTAGTTTTCCTATAATTAACCCTGATGAGGTCTAAATTGGCTTCGAAACAAGTTGGTTCCTAGTAGTATAAAAAAGCCTTAGGATGAATAAAGAAAGAGGATGACTTTGGTTATGGTTGACCTTTCCCTCTTTTTTCTTTTGTTATGGAATTATCTAATGAACCGGAACGAAGGTAGTTTGGAAATCAAATTTTGATTTTTGAATTTTAATTAGCCTAAGTTTTTATTACTTATACCTGTATTTTTCTTATAAATAATCCCTGATGAGGTCTAAATTGGCTTCGAAACATGTTGGTTCCTAGTAGTACAAAAAGGGCTAGAAAAAATAAAGAAAGAGTGAGGGTTCGGTTTTGTCGACTTTTTTCCTTTTTACCCCTCTAATTTGAAAATATAGTTTTGATTTATGAATTTTAATTATAATAAGTTTCTATCATTCATACCTGTAGTTTTCCTATAAATAATCCCTCATGAGAAGTCTAAATTGGCATCGAAACATGTCGGTCCCTAGTAGTATAAAAAAGACTAAGAAAGAACAAGGAAAGAGGGAGAGTGTTCGTAAGAAAAGGAGGTAGTTTGAAAATCTAATTTTGATTTGTGAATTTTTTTCACGATCTGTTTTCGGTGCATACAATTTTTCATGCAGAGCAAATTTCATTCCGATCTGCAATGAATGATACATGATTGATCATAGATGATGTGTCCTTTGGATTGATAGCAATTAAGGATTTGAAAAATATTGAAGATTATGTGTTTGTCTTCATCTTATTGGTCGAACTTGACCCAATTTCCCTGAGTAGGTAATGGGGCAAGGTATGTAAAGTGGACAGCATTCATCCTTGAACATTGAATCAGCATGTAACATGATTAGGTCATTAACGCTCTAACCAAGTTAGCATAGTGCGAGGGACTTCGTTGGCTACGGTTACCTCGTCGCTCACTCCGTTCATAAAGCCGTGAGTGAGGTACACACTGACGCCCCAGTGTGATTTCCAAACCAAACGGGAATCCTAATTTTTCTTGAACCAATTACTAATTATCCTCATTTACTTTTTCTAAAGGACTTCCCAAACTATTTCAGAATTGAAGGCACAATTGATCGATTTTCATTTGGAAATCAAATCACGTGATTGCATGATAGTCCATGAAACATTATTTATAATTTTTTATAAAGGTCGTTCAAAAACTACGTCACGCTATTTTGGACACTCTTTCCAACTCACACGTTCTTCGTCACAAATCATCACAGAAAGCCTGAACCCTCCAGGGTGACGTCACAAATACAAACACCCCCACCCCCCTGTTTAAGTTAGAATTTTGCCTTCATAATATTTTAAAAGACTTCATAGAGACTTCATAGAGAAATATTAAGGGAATAAATTCTTTCAATTGAAATTAATGTATAGGTACTATATTGAATTCACTGTGAAACGCTTACATTTTCAAGTCAAAATATATTGCATTTTCAACAAGATTGTTGAATTTTCGACGAGAAAAGATGAATTTTTATTTGAAAAAGACTAATTTTCAACAAGCAGTTGAACTTTGAAACAAAAAATGTGGCTTTTTAACAAAATATTTGAATTTTCAACAAAATAATTAAATTTTCATCAAAATATTTGAATTTGTAACCATAAAATTGAATTTTCGACATAAAAAGATGATTCTTAAACAAATAGATCAATTTTCTGATGAAAAATTAATCACCATCAACCAAGCAGCTGCATTTACAACTAAATAGCTGAAATTTCAAGTAAAAGAGATGATATTTCAAAAAAAAGTTGAATTTTTAATCTAATAATTGAATTTTCAACCTATAAAAATGAATTTTCAATCAAATGATGGAATTTTTAAACAAAACAAGAAATTAAATTTTGAATGAAAAGTTGAATTTTCAACCTAAGTGGTCTAAGTTTCTTTTTTAAAAAGACGAATGCTGAACAAAATAGTTAAGTTTTCCACGAAATAATTAAAATTTTAAGCAAAATAGTAGATTTTTCAACAAAAGAATGAAATATTCAACAAAATGGTTGAATTTTCAATCGAAAAAAATATTATTCTCAACGAAGAATATAATAGTTGATATTTCAGTCAAGAAAGGATTTCAATTTCAAATGAAAAACAGTTGAATTCAATTAAAAAAGGCCAATTTTCAAAAAATAGTTGAATTTTATCAATTTCTTAATTCTGAACGAAAAATATGATAGTTGATATTTGAACCAAAATTTTTTTTTGAAGTCAATAAGAGTTAAATTTAACCAACAAATATGAAGTTTTAACAAAAAAGTTAATTTTCATCCAAAAAGTTTCTTTTAGATAATAAATTTAATTTTCTACCCAAAACGACAAATTTTCAAGAAAACAGTTGCATTTTTAAACGAAAAAGTTGAATTTTTAAACCAAAAAGGCGAATTTTTTACAAAATAGTTAGATTTCCTGCAAAAGAGATGGATCTCCAAATAAAAAAAATCATTTTTTGACAAAGTAGTTCAATTTTCCAACAATCTATTGAATTTTCAATTGAAAAATAATAATTTTCAACGAAAAATATAATAATTGAAATTTCAACAAAGAACATACTTCAATTTTAAATTATGAACAGTTGAATTCAACCAAAAATATGGATTTTTCACCAAAAAGTAGATTTTCAACCAAATATTTTAATTTTCAATCCAACCAGACAACTTTTCAACAAAATAGGTGAGTTATTTTTAAGCCAAAAAACCAATTTTTCTAGAAAATAGTTAAATTTCTTAACAAAGAGATGGATCTTCAACTAATAAAATAAATGTTTAACAAAGTAGATCAGTCTTCAATCAAATATTTTAAGTTTCACTCTCAAAATAATAATTATTCACGAAAAATATAATAGTTGATATTTTAATAAAAAAAACTTGAATTTTCAAACAATAAGTTAATTTGCATTCAAAAAGTTAATTTTAAATACAACAGTCAATTTTGAACCAAATAATAGATTTTTCAATCCAAAAAGACAAATTTTCTACAGAACAGTTTTATTTTTAACTAGAGATGGATCTTCTACTAGTAAAGTAAATTTTTAACAAAGCAGTTTAATTTGCAACAAGAAGTTAAACTGTCAATCAAGAAGATTACGTCTTTACCAAAAAAGATAAATTCTCAATTAAAAATTTTAGATTTGAATCAACAAACTGAAACGGTCAAATTTTAAATAAAAGTAGAATAGCTGAATTTTCAAGGAAGAGAAAACGAATTTTCAATAAAAAAGTCAAATTTTTCAACCAACGACATGGATCTTCAACTAAAATGATACATTTTTAACAAATTTGTTTAATTTTAGACTAACAAGTAAAATTTTCAATCAAGAAGATTATTTTGCTACCAAAAAATATAGGAGTTTTCAATGAAAAAATTAATAGTTGACTTTCCAACTAAAACGATCAATTTGTAACTAAAATAGAATAGTTACATTTTCAACAACGAATAAACGAATTTCAATACGACAGTTAATTTTTTAACCAGAAAGATGGATCTTAAACTGATAAAAAAAATTTTCAACAAAGTAGCTCAATTTTCGATCAGAAAGTAACATTTTCAATCAAGAAGACTAATTTTTTACCAAAAACAAAAAGATCTCAATGAAAAATATAAAAGATGACTTTTCAACCAAAAACGAATAATTTGTAATTAAAAAAATAGAATAATTCAATTTTCAACAACGAATAAACGAATTGCAATACGACAGTTAATGTTTTAACCAGAGAGATGGATCTTTAACTGATAAAAAAAAATTTTAACAAAGCAGTTCAATTTTCGACCAAAAAGTAAAATTTTCAATCAAGAAGATTACATTTTTACCAAAAAAATAGAGATCTAAATGAAAAATTTAATAGATGACTATTCAACTAAAAACGGTCAATTTTCAACTAAAAATAAAATAGCTAAATTTTCAAAAACAGAAAATAAATTTAAAAAAATGTTCATTTCCCTATCACAGATATGAATCTTCAACTTATAAAATGAATGATCAAAAATTAGTTTATTTTTTAACCGAAAGGTTAACTTCTCAATCAAGAAGAATAATTTTCCACCAAAACAGTGAAATTCAAATGAAAAATTCAATAGTTGACTATCCAAGTAAAGATAAAAGAATTACTTTTTAACCAAAAAAAAAAAAAACGAATTTTGTTGAAATCAGGGACAGGAAGAGAAATTGTTCTAAAAAAGGGGAAAAGAGGGGAAAGGGGAAAGTGTATGAGGTCTGCATTTAGATACTTTACTCGTAAAACAAAATCAATCTAATTATCATTTTTCAAACATTTCAAATAATTGTTATTCACACTTATAGTTTCCATGTGTGACGTCACATTCTGCGTTCACCCTCTCCCCCTAGAATCTACATCACAAAGCATCTCAAAACCACCCCTGGGCGTGTTACTGGAAATTTATTAATGTCACTGGAGCTTTAAAACAAAATTGAAGAACTAGATAAGAAATTTTTTGAAAAGTGATGAACTATACTTGCTGATTTGTCTGAGTGTTCCTTCATTTTCAAGAATTCTTGAGAAGTTATTTGATTTTGTAGAAATATTTATACAATTCTCCATCAAATAAGTTTTAATTAATTTCCTTCTGAAAAAAGATCTCCTTTCGCTCCGCTGGGAATCGAACCTCAGAACTTCCGATTGCCGGTCGGGTGTTTTCCAATTAAGCTACTAGAGAGATCGAGAGAAGAAACTTTTTTCAGAAAATACACGCATTATTTTGCTAGATGGTACAAGTTGAATTTTTCAAGGAATGTGTTTTATCATCAGAGAATAACAGAAAATTGTCAACGTCTTTTTAAACTATATGAAGATATGGCAGACGGATGTTCTGAGGTTCGATTCCCAGCGGAGCGAAAGGAGATAAGCTTTTTTTTCAAAAAAGAAAAAACATTAATAAAATAATTTTTAATTCATATCTCCATCTAGTCTGAAAAGACGTTAAAAATTGTATGTTATTCTCGGATGAAAATACAGATTTCTCATAAAATAAGTAATAATTGAAAAAGAATTGTT
Organism: Andricus quercusramuli; assembly: GCA_932178445.1. Lineage (NCBI taxonomy): Eukaryota > Metazoa > Arthropoda > Insecta > Hymenoptera > Cynipidae > Andricus > Andricus quercusramuli. The sequence goes on along the minus strand of CAKNXH010000039.1, from coordinate 228,964 downwards.
GATTTTTCGATTTTCATGGAAACTAAGGTAAGCAAATTGAGGTTTATATAAATATTGAGTGAAGGTTTTCTTGGTTTCAGGAGTCGAAGGAGCCTTCAAAAAATTGAAACCAGAACCCTGCGCCTCCAGTCCACACATTGGTCACACCCCAACCACCGCAAGTTGTCCAACGCCTGCCCGGCGGCGGCACAGAACCACCTTTACCCAGGTTTGTCTTTTTTTATTTTCACTCAGCCACTTGAACATCAAGATTAACAAAATATCTAATTTCTCCTCTTAAATTCGATTTTTTCTCAAATTCACACATTTTTTAATTCTCCAGCTTGGGTATTCCTTTTTGCATTTTTTTTTTGCATTTTTTTGCATCATGTATTTTCATTATGCATTTGGTCTTGAAAGATAAAAATTTAATGTGATATTGCCAATTTTATAAGAAAATGGTAAATTATATTTTTTTTCTGAAGCTAAATATTTTTTGTTTTAATTAACAAGATTTAAGAGGCTACTTTTAAGTACCTGATAGAAATTGTTTTTGAATTTGTACAATTTTATTTTTCTAATGAAAAAAAGCTTATTGCAATTTTAAATATTTTTTCTAAAATACAGGGTCTGAAATGTTGTGTAGTCCAATACATTTTCAGTTTTCTAAACTAATTTGTTAAATTCAAAAGTATAAAAAATGGCCTCTAATGTTTATTTGAAAAATTATTCTTTAGTCTATAAATTATTAAAATTCGTTCTTATTTAATTGTTTATCGCAGACTTCAGAGTATTTTCACTATTCTCCTTTTTCGCGTTTACCCACTTAAATTTGAACTGAGAGAAGAGAACCCAATAAGAAAATCCAATTATTTTTTGTGGGAAATTCATCTTTGTTGATTTATAATTGTATTATTTGGTCAAAAATTCAATTATTTTGTGGGAAATACAAAAATTTATTGAAAAGTTTTCCTTTCTTCTTGAAAATTCATCTTTAGGTTCAAAGCTCAACTACTTTGGTAGAAAATTCAACTGTTTTATTGAAAATGAACTTTTTTGTTAAAAATTAATATTTTTGGGTTGAAAATGCAACTGTTTTGCAGAAAATTATATTTTTTTTTGCTTGAAAATTGAAGAATTTGTTTGGCATTTTATCCTTTCTTGGTTGAAAATACAACTCTTATGTTAAAAATTCGTCTTTTTTGGTTAAATTCAACTGTTTTTTTATTTTTTATTAAATTCATTTTTTATTGAAACACTTCGAAAGTTCAACTATTTGCATACAAAATTTATTTATGTTGTTGAAAATTAACGTTTTGGCTTGAAATTAATATTTTCGGGTTGAGATTTGAACTTTTTTGCAGAAAATTCAACTCTTTTGTTGAAAATTTGTCGTTTCTTAGTCGAATTCAACTATATTTTATTTAAAATGAAAATCATCTCTGGTTGAAAAACTTGGAATATCTACTATCAAATTTTTCGTTCATAATTCATATTCTTCATTGAAAATTTAAATTACTTGGTTGAAAGTTGAACTACTTTTGCAAAAATTCATTTTTTTCTTGGTTAAAGATTCATCTTTAGTGGACAATTTAATTAATTTTTTGAAAATTTCTCTTTTTAATTAACTTCATAATTGATGTTTTTACTACAATTTAAAAAAATTAACTATTCGGTTTAAAACTCACATTTTCAAGTTTTAATTTAAACCATTTTGTAGGAAATTTGTCTTTTAGGACTGAAACCTGAACATTTTAGTAGAATTTCTTTCTTGACTGAAAAATCTTTCTTGGTTGAAAATTAAAAACTTTTTTTTGAAAATGCGCCTTTTTTGAAGAATTCAACTGTTTCCAATTAAAATTAGAATCATTTTTGGTTGAAATATTTGAAATATCAACTATTACATTTTTCATTAGGAATTCATATTTTTCCTTTAAAATTCAAACTAATTAATTGAAAGTTAAACTACTTTGTTAAAAGTTCATTTTTCCTGGGGGCAAGATTCATCTCCACTTTAAAATTTAACTGATTATTAAAAAATTCCTGTTTTGTTAACAATGAATTTTTCAACCCGAAACTTTAAATATTTAACTTTCGGTTGAAAATTGATGTTATTAGTTCAAAATTCAACTATTTTGATACAATGTTTAATATTGTAGTTGAGAATTAACTTTTTGGTTGAAAACTGATCTTTTTGGGTTGAAATTTCAACTATTTTGTATAAAATTTGTTCTTTTGGCTTAAAAAATCAACAATTTGTTTAAATTTTTTCCTTTCTTGCATGAAAACTCAACTTTTTTTATAATTATTCTCTGGTTGTAAATTCTTCTTTTTTGGTTGTGTACAATTGTTTTTTTCAATTAAAAAAATTTTCGTTCAGAGTACTTGAAATATAAGCTATTAATTTTTTTGTTATTCTGATCGGTTCCGAAAGAGTGAAATTTTGACAAACCTGAACAAGAAGAATCCTAATATCTCAAAAATTTCAGAAAAGGCAAGGTTTTTATAGTAAAATGGGGAAACAATCCTTAAAATGTTTAAATATTCGTAAAAAATGTAAAAATTTCGCTATGTTAGTTAAAAAAATACGTGTATCTTCATTTTTCTCGTATAAAAGATATTTATTCGGCAAGTCAATATAGCAAATCCTGAATATGTTCGCCGTCGGGTAGCACGATTTAAAACGAATTCGGTTATTATTAGATTAAAAAGCGTAATTTTGTCATCCAAATATTTGGTGTAATTGAGAAATTCAAATATAAGCAATTTAATTTAATGAAGCAAGTTTTAAGATAATGAATATTCAGGAAATGATTCTTCAGTAAAAAGTTCAAATATCAGTTTTTGCAAAATTCTTTTTTTGAAATATATAAAACGTTACTAACAAAAATTGGTCTTTCAACAAAAAATATGGCTTTATAGATTTTGCGATAATTTTCAGCATACAATTTTTTTCAGTAAAAAATTAATCTTTTTGATTGAAGATTCAACTCCTTGGTTGAAAATATATTGAGTGTCCTTAGTTTGAAATTGAACTATTTGGTAGAAAATTAACTTCTTTGTCGGAGATTCTTTTTTTCAGTTTTTTACTTGAAAATTCATCTTTTTTGGTTGAATTCACCTATTTTTGATTTAAAATAAACATTTTTTTTGGTTGAAATATGTATCATCTACTTTTTCCCCTTTTAAGAATTCATCTTTAACTTGTAATCTAAAAAATTCGTCTTTCTAGCTTGAAAGTTCAACTATTTGGTTGAAAATGCAACTATTTTTGGTTGAAGTTTGATTTCTTGGTGTAAAAAATCGACCATTTTGGTGGAAAAACAATCTTCGTAGGTTGAAAATTCAACTATTGCGTTAAAACTTCAACTATTTTTTTAAGTTCGCCCCTTCTATACTTGAAACTTAAACTGTTTGGTTGAAAATGCAACTGTTTTGTTCATAATTAATTCTTTTATTGAAAATCAAGCTATTTTATGGAAAATGGACTATTTTTAAAAAATGTAACTAGTTTGTTAAAAAGTATTTTACGCCGAAAATTCCAGTGCTATATTAAAAATTCGCTTTTTATTGAGTGCATTGATAGAAAAGATCTTGTTTGATACTTCAACTGCATTCTAAAACATACGTCTCTTTGGCCTAAAGATTCAATTGTTTTGTAAAAATGCAACTGTTTGTAGTTGAAGTTAATTTTTTGTTTGTTGAAAATTCGATCATTTGGTTGGAAATTGGGAAATTCAAATATCAGCAATGTAATTTGGAAAAAAATGTTCTTTTTTTTCAATACTTTTTTGGCAATATATGAAATGTTACTACCAAAAAAATTAGTCTTTTGGCCAAAAAAAATGTGTTTTCATAAAGTTTGCGATAATTTCCAGCGTTCAATTGTCCCCTCGGTAGAATTTTTTTCTGGCAAAGTGTATAGATTTGGAAAGAATAAAATAAAAAGAGAAAAAATGGACAATAATAGTATTATCTGTTTGAAATAAAAACTGCTTGACAATATTGCAATATAATTTGAAAGTAATACTCTATTTTATTCATCTGAACGAGTCGTTTGTTCTGAATATTTGATTAGCATAGCCCAGGGTGTTATTCCCGTATTACTGTATTTTCCCTTGACCATTACCGGCCTGGCATTTTAGTGCTGTTTGGAATTGTTTCGTAGGAGCAGCTAGCGGAATTGGAATCGGCGTTTGCGAAATCCCATTACCCGGACATATACTGCAGAGAGGAATTAGCGAGGAGCACGAAATTGAACGAGGCTAGAATCCAGGTGAGTCAACGCTTTTAAAAGACATAAAACAACAAAAAAGTACAAGAATGAGTAATTAAGAGAAACCACCCTATAGTAGATAATAATTTACAGTATATGATCTTAATTAACTGGTAAACTGAAAAAAAAATGTTAGTATAGTAATTCGACAAGGAAACTATATAGGCGAGCGGAGTACCTCCACGGTTAGAAATGTTCGGAAAATTCCAACACATTCAGGATACTAAACTAACTGAAATTTGCGGAATTAGATTGCTGAAAACGAAATTCAGTAACTTTTATAGTAAATTTACTCAATTTTCATTAAAATTCAGAAAAGCTATTCGAAAATTACATATAGTTTGGTATAAATCCTAAATGGTAACAGAAATATAAGTTGTCTTGATTGAAAGAGGACAAAGCATGGTGGTTGTGGTCATGGGCGGCAATGCACTGCAAAAGGTTGAGTTGAATTATAACGATGCTAAAAAGGTACGTCAGGACCACAAGTGACTAGCAGTTGTGTAAGTTAATTTTAAATTCAGGTTTTAATTGAAAGGTGCTTGACTAGATAGGTTATATTTCTCATTTTAAGTCGTTCCGTTCATTAATTTCAATATAAATTTGCAGTATATATTTGTCTCAAAATAAATTATAGTAAGACTATATGTGAGCGAAGTTTATATGTTTAAATTACTACGTTTGTATCTAGGTTATATAATATACTCAATGAATCGAATGTGTTCATATCACCTTCACTCATTTTTTCTTACTACTTGTATTATCAGGACGAATGAAGACTACGTATTTTATATTAAATTTAATGAAACAAAAAAATGTGTACTGTGCAATGTGCATTCAAAGGATACGCGTAATGATTTGTAATGATTGCAATTATAGCTTCTAAACTATAAATGTTATGAAAAAATGCTTCAAGTAAATGTTGCAGAACATACTTTTTTTATATGACTCGCATTAGAATTTTCTATGATCAAAATTAAACCGTCACAATTCGAACTTTCGTTCGTCTTATACTAAATTAGTTCAAGTCAAATTATTTAACATAAGAACAAAATCGTTACCGGGAGTTATTATATGAAACACAAATTATTTGGTTATAAATTCATCTTTAAAAAATACAACTGTATGGTTAAAAATTCATCTATTTGGTCAAAACGTCAAATTTTTATCAACATGTTATCATATTGTGAAAATATTTTTAATAAATCATTGATTCATAAGAAACAGATTCTATCGCGATTAAACTTTTCGCAAATATAGTAGGTAATGTGTACATACGCCGCTTTACCAGGAGAAAGATATCAATTAACATACCGAATAGTAGGTTAAAAGAATCACCATTTTCCAAAATATGCGGTCACAAACCTATCATGGGCGAAAATTGAATAAAAAATCTTAAGAAAAAGTCAATTGCAGATTACCATTTTATTCCAATGTTGTCGGAGAAACTGATTTTTGTTTGAGGATATGTTATTACTACTAAAGAAATGAATGAAATCCTAACCAAAGCACTATGTGCCCGACAATTCCGTAAAGTACCTACATGAAATGTTATTTATTTATGTTAAAGGTGACTAAAATTGTGAAATCACAAAATACGGCCAAGTGCAAATAGTTTTGATAAATAATAGTCTTTGTTGGTAAGAAATTTGAGAAGATGCTTTCGAGTGTTCAAAGAAGAGAAACATTTGGAAGACCTATCACACTGTCTTTAAATAACTAAAATAATTACACCCACAAGATAGAATTATAAGAATAATAAATTATTATATTATAAACCTGAAGAATGAGTTTTTCACTTCTTCATTTCTCTAAAGTATCAATTTAAGTTTTTTATAAGCCCAAAACCTTTAACATAAATGAATAAAGTCCTTTCTTACAAGAGAAAATACATTATTATATATGAAAAAAGTGTAAGACTTCCAAAAATTAATTATTTTACTACTGCTGTCAGTTTTGGAAATAATTATATAATCTTCAAAGATATGTAGATGTTTGTTTTAAAATAAATTCCTTCAAAACAATATTATTTGAATGCGATTTCAATAAAAATTGAACCATTTTTCAGAAATTGGTAAAAAGCGATAGTGAGAAAAAATTCAATTGCAAAAAACATTGTTAAAATAGATGTTTATTGAAAGTTTTATCATTTTTTCATTAAGGATAATGTTTTTTGTTTGAAATGGGATCTTCAGTTATATTATGCTGATTCTTAAAATCATAGAAAAAATAGTTTCAGCACGAATTATTTTATCCATACTTATTGACTAATTATTGAAACATGTTTAGAATAATGCTTTTTTTTCAAATGATATCATCAGTAATATTATGTTGATTCTTAAAATCATAGAAATCTATTTTTTTTAACTAATTGAAGCATTTTTGTAGTCTAATAATATATTATAATCAAAGTTTAGAGTTCAATAAAGAAAAAGCGTTCGTTCTTGATCATTTATAAATATTTGAGAACTTTTCATTCGATATTAATTTTCGAACATTAGATAACCAACAGTTAATAATTGGGAATTTGCGAAAAATCTCACTGTCAAAATTGTCATCTCTGCGATGGTATTGCAGTTGTTTCAAGTTACAGGATGTGTTTTTTTTAAATTTCGACTTGTAAAGTTTTTAAATTCATGTTTTTTAAATAATATCTATATTTGTAGGCCGCTGATGATAAATTGTAATGATCAAGGATTGAATATTCTATCGTATCCAAAAGCAATACCAGAAACAATTCTTATTTATTGGTGGATAGAAGCGTAAAAAAACTAACTTCCTGATATTTTTTCTACAGGAATAGTCGATTGAATATGTAAACTTTATTTGAATACGAAAATCTTCTTCTCTTTATGCAAACTGATGCAGTTGAACACTCCTGAATTTTTTCCTATCTACTGTAGGGTGGTTTCCCCTATTCTTTTTACAAATTCCCAAATAAATACAATTGTATATTTCACTGGATTGAATCAGTTACAGTACAATGGAACCGATTGGTTACTTACTCGGATTTATGATGTACACTAGATTGCGATATTGTAAGATTGAATGGGATTGCAAAAGATTCCATGGATTATAGTAAATTCACTATAGAAAATCATTATGCAGAAGGCAAGTAAAATAATGAGCATTGCAATAAATAAAACAAAAATATTAAAAGACCTGACGCAAAAAGTTTGTGAGTTCCCCTGATATCTTTAAAATCTCTTTAAACTTTATTAAATTAAATATTAAAACCTTTCGGATTCACTTGAAATCCCTTCATACCTTTAGGAATATTTTTAAATCCATCAAAATTTCTGAAATCTGTTAAAATCGGTTGAAATCGGTTGAAAACCATAGCAATTTCCGTACATTATAAATTATTTAAAATCACTTGAATGTAAATTATAATAAACTTATACATTAAATTCCTCTGGAAATCTGGAATCCCTAGCAATATTTAAAATCCCTTGAAATCCTTGGAGATTTAATAAAATCTGTGAATCTTGTGAAATTCCTTGGAATACCTTAAAATCCCTTGGAAAAATTATTTTCTAAAGTTCTCTATCGAAATGCCTTGAAATCTTTGAAAATTCTACAATATTCTTTGAAATCCCTTGGCATATTTGAAAAACGTGAAAATTTTTCAAAATATCATCAAATCTTTTAAAACTAGTTGAAATATTCAAAAATCCCATACAATTCTTTTGAAAGCTTTAAAATCTGCATCAAAAATTTGCATAAAATCTTTCAATATTTTGTTAAAAATTCATTTTATTGGTTGAAAATTAATTTCTTTGATTGAAAATTTAGCTATTTTTTGGAGATTTTTTTCCTTCGACTGAAAATTAAAAGTTTACAAGTGCAAATTTAACTATTTCATTTTTAGCTTTAAATGGATTGTTTTGACTTAAAAATTCAACTATTTTATTAAAAATTACCTGTGTTCGTAAAAAGTTCTCATTTTTGGGTTCCAAATTTAACTATTCGGTTGAAAATTCAATTACTCAATTAAAAATGCGATTGTTCTTGGTTGAAGTTTAATTTTTTTGTTTGAAAAATCGACCACATGTTTAAAAATTCATCTTTTTAGGTTGTGAAGTTCAACTATTTGGTTATAAATGCAACTGTTTGATATTAATTAATTTTTTATTGAAAATTTGACCATTTTGTTGAAAATTGAATCATTTTGTTGCAATGCAACTATTTTGTGAAAAAATCATTTTTTTTCTTCGAATCTAAAAAAAAATTCTTCTGGTTGAATTTGAAATTGATCTGTTTTGGTAGAAAAGTTCTCAAATGAAAATTCAATTGTCTTCTAAGAAATTGGTCTATTTGATTCAAAGATTCGACTATATGGTTAAAAATGCAACTGTTCGTAGGTAAAATTAATGTTCGTTGAAAATTTAACTATTGAGTTGAAATTCATCTTTCCTTGTTGTAAATTTAACTTCACGGGTTTAAGAGTCAAATGATTTCTAAAAAATTCGACTTTTTAACTTGAAAATTCAACTATTTCATATGAAAATTGATCTCTTAGTAGAAAATTCATCTTTTGTAGTGAAAAATTCAAATATTTTGTTGAAAAGTTGCAATATATTTCGACTTTGGATCTTAAGTGTTTCATGTTAAATTAAATATAGTACATATACATTAATTTTATTTAAAGGAATTTATTTCAATATTTTTGCAGATAAAAAAATTACACTAGAGACAAAATCGATAATTCTATGTAACCAAGGAACAAAAAGATAGTCCTTCCTCTGAAAACTATTTTTTATATCTTTCCAAATTATCTTTTTTCCGCTGCCTTGAAAAAAAAAATTTGCGTCCTAGTCTAAAGTCTAAAGAATCGAAATATATTTATCCGGTAAAAAGCCCTCGGACGTAGACAAAGTTTTCTTGAATAAGCTGGAAAAAATAAGAAAATTACTTTTTGGAAAACAGGATATCTTTTTGTTTTTGGTTACATAGACTTATCAATTTTTTCCTACCGTATATTTATATGTTAAAGGTCCTCAGTTGGTATGTATAAATGTATTTCAGAGACAGCTGAAAAAATTTAATTCTAAAAAATACAAATCTTAGTTTTTCTGAAAAACTTTTTCAAAAATGTTCTGTTTTGCATTCATGATTTTTTAGATTTTTAAAATATTTTCCAATGCATTTTTACCATTCTAAAAGCCTCAAAAACCTGAAAACATTCTTTCGCCGTTCTTGAAGATTCCAAAGTTTTCTCCTGAAGTCAGGGGTCCGTTCATTAAGAAATATTTTTTTAATCCACGAAAATATGAAAAATATGATAATAAGTATTATTAAAGGTTGAGGCTATGTGTACCGAAATTTCGGGACGGATGCCCTGATTTTTGCGGTGCGATTTGTTAGGGTCCTAATATACGAATTTTTCATATAGCTTCGATTTTGATTTCCATAATTCTGTTTTTGAGACCAAACCTACTGTATATAATTTGTGAAAAAAGTAGAAAAGAAGTAAAGTGTGAAAAAGTAGTGTTTGCCACAAAATTGGGGCCAGTGTGGATTTTGTATTTTACAAAGAAGAGTCGCTTTTGTGTAAAGGTTTTCGAATTTCTTTCAATGAGTGTGGAACCATGTTAATCTAGCCAATGGTGTAAGTGGATTAACTTAATGAACTCGGGACACCGCTGGTCGTTCTGAAATACAGGCTGAACTACGTTAAGCTCCATGTATATACCCTATGTAATTATTCAGAAGGGTTGTCAGCGTTTCTGAATTTTCAAAGGGGTATACTTTTTGGCATTATGCAGCCCGCTGCCCTCTTTAAAACCAAAATATTTCTGCATCCGCTTCTAAATTTGAAAATAAAATTGGAACTTTCAAAACGTTATTAATTACACATTTTCAATCAGTGGCTGTCAGAATAAATTCTGAAATTAATTGAATTATTTGAACCGAGCAACAAAAAGTTGTGGTTCAATATCTGAAAGAAATACAAAAACAATTTAATCGTTTATTGTCTTATTTCGTTCGGTTTTTGAATTTGAATATTCAAAACCTTGAAAGTTCAAAAAGAGTGTCTTATCAGGTCAAAAAATTACCTATGGTGAATTTTTTCTATGTAGGGAAACTTTTTTACAGTAGATAATCAATAATTAAAAGCATAAAAATACGTAAAATAATTAGTTTCAATTTTAATTATAATATTAATATATTAACACTACTCTTGCCGTATTTGGTAGCAAATAACTATATCAAAATGCAAAATAAAAAAAATTGCGCAAGTTACAATTTTTTGGAAATGTGCAAAAATCATGTTTTTCTTAAATTTGGTGAAGTGCAATTTCCAAATTTACACATGCCGAACTTGTATTTTCTGATTTTTGAATCGAAGAAACGTGCCATTATTTTGTTAGTACGATAAAAAAATTTTTTGTGGTAAAATATTGTTGCTCACTGCTAATAACAGTCTACATCAAATTCATCACCATATGTTGCTCCATAGGAAAAATGATTTAAAATCATCAAATTCGAAGAGGACATTGCCCGATTTCTTAGTTATTCAAAAAATTCATTTCGGATGCCAAACGACATTTATTTTCGCTAAGCTCAAACAGTTTGAATTATTTTTACATTTTTACTCTGCCCTATTGTGTAATTTTGAATAATTTAAATTGGAAGCCTTGAAATTTAAGCCTCAAAAAGATAAGTTGAAACAAATCGAAATTTGAAGCATTCATCTAATTGAAAATTCCAAACGTTTAAAATTAATAATTCAAAATGAATAAATACTTATATATCCTTTTCAATGAATTTAAATGTGTCTGTTTACATTTTCGGAAAATTAAACACAACTTTTTATTTGCCCCAAAGCCTTTCTTTCTGCATATTATTTTAATTTCCCTGAATCCTCTTTTGTCTTAAGAATTTTGATTTCAAAACCCTTCAGAATAATTTAAATATAAAAAATTTTTAACAATATTTTAACACCTTTCATTAGTGACATTTATGGAAATGCTTTGTCTTCTGTGCTACACTTAGATCCGTTTTTGACAATGAGAAAACAGTTTATGATTTATATTGTATTTTTCTTTACTGAAGGTTTGTTTCATTTAAGTAATTTCTTTATTCAATAAAAATATTGTTTTTCACTTGGTTGAACTTATTTGCGATGTTTTGCTTTAGATTCACGCAGTTTTGATTGTATTTTAGATTTTAACTTTTCATATGAGTGGACATTTTAAAAATTGGTGAGATCCCTATATTTGGTAATAATCATAATGCTTTATAATAAATTTTAAGATTCATTAGACATTATTAATATACGTTTCATTACAGAATTCGGTAGAAAACGTGTGATAGGTCCCATTTTAACAAACGGCTTCAATTATAAAATTTATGAAATTTTTTATATCAAAATGAAGCAAATTTGAATTAAATCAGAATTTGCTGAATTTATTTAATAGCAAGCCCAGAAAATTACAATTTTCCCATTTAAAGATTCAAAATTGCCGAAATCAAAATCTGAAGTTCGAATATTCGAAAATCTTAACTTATCTCCTTGAAAATTTATTTGGTTTACTTATAAAAATTATGATTATATAAAAAAAAGAAAAAACAGAAAATATAAATTATAAGAGAAGGACGAAAAAATGTGACACTGTATTTCAACGTTGCCTTATAAACTTTGAATAATTTTTCTTTTGAAGTAGAGATTTTTATGGTTTTGATATATTATCCACCATAGAAGATAGACACATTTTTGTACAGCAGCGGCTTACATATTCTACTTGTCCTTTTTATCGTGACTCATCTGTAATTGAATCAAGTACACATATAGGGTGAGAAAATTGAATTAGGAGCGCAAATGTCGATCCAAGAGACCCCATAGTTTTTCGGGGATTGAGAATTCGATCGGAGGGTTCGGAGGACTGAGTAGTCGATTATTTCTGTCTTGCTGATCAGATGGCTTTTTTACAAGAAAATTGGATTGGCTCCAGATACTGTTTTGTATCACTTAGTTCTTTAGGCAGGGTATTTACATTTTTTTCTTTGAATACGAGTAACATTAGAGTAATTTTATTACAATCAATTTTTCTCCTGTACTCACATATACCTCCTAATCTATATTAACCCAATTCGTACCTAGATTTTAACAAGAAGACAGTAACAACATTTTTTCAAAACATGTTGCAGGAATTTTTGATATCTTGAACAGTTTTTAGGATTTCACGTATTTAGTGTAAAAAATGTAAATTCAGAAATGACATAAAAGGTGAAATTTCCAAAACTTTTCGACATATTGAAAATTCTTGCAATATATATCGAGAATGTTATTACAGACTTCTTATTAAACTTTGGTGTCAACTGGTTGGGTATATTAGGCTGTAGAGGTAAGCACGGGTGAAAAATTCAATTTAATATTCATTCAAATTTTATTTAATAAGTATCGGATAAGTTTGGTGAACCTCAGCACCCTTTTAATTTTGAATTGAAATTGAATAATAGTATCATAAAACTGAATTAAAGGATACATCAACTTAATTTATGAAATTAACTTTTAACAAAAGTTTTACAAACAATCAGTTTAATTTTTCAATTTAGTGAAGTAGTAATATAATGAGAATTAAATTTATCAAACATAGCAATCTTATTTAGAACCGAAAATCCCAAAATAACATGAAATCTCACCAAAAACATCTGTGATGACAAAAATCTGCGGAGTACAACTACATGAATTTTAAAAATCAAAGTTGGTTAATTAGTTTGGAAAAAATATTCATAATAAAATACATTAAGAAACTGTTTCTACGAAGTGCCATATAGGACATTTTTCAATGAATTCTAAAAAGGCCATTTCAGACAATATAAAACTTGGCGAGATTGTATTTTACCATCAATCTCTCATACCCAGAAATTTTTAAAAATCATTTCGTTTATGCACTCACTCCCACCAACTTTCATAATGAGTGAAATAACTTTTGAAAATTTATTTAAAAGTAATCTATAGGCACTTTATAAAAAAAGTTTCCTAATATATTTTATTGTCAACGGCGATACCACGCTGAAAACACCAGTTCCCGTTAGATCACTGAAGTTAAGCAGTGTTGGGCGCGGTTAGTACTTGGATGGGTGACCGTTCGGGGAATACTGCGTGTTGTTGACCCGTCGTGGGTGTGGTGGACCCACACTGGTAGTATTTATCCACCTAGAAACACTACCCGAATCGGGTAGTGAGGCAATGAACTTTCGAGTTCGAAATGCTAATCAATTTTTTTTTTTTTTTTTTTTAATATATTTTATTATGAATATTTTTTCCAAATTGATTGACCAAATTTTTTAAGGATAATAATTCAAAAAATTTTCAATTATGTTAGAAAATAAACTTATTTACTCGTAGAAGCTACTTCCAGATATATCTATTCATTCAATTAGTCTAACAAAAATAATTTTTCAAAATAATTTTAAAATTATTTAATTGGTTTTAAACAGAAATCATCAAAAACGTAAGATCCAATGAAGATTTTTGTTTAGATGCAAGGACAATGATGCTTTAACTAATCATATACATATAATAAATAAAATTAATCCAAATATCAGATATATTTTTCTAAACAAGTTTTCAGAAGTGTATAGACTCAATAATATTTTCAGCAAAAAAAATCTACAATAAAAAATTAGAGATATATTTGCAGAAATGAAAAATTTAGATAAACATCTTGCTTTTATAAAGAATCAGATTATTGGAAAAAGCTCAGATCAATTATTTAATAATCTACAAATTTTGACACTTAACGACACCAGAAATTTCGTAGAAAAATTAATATAATTATCTATGTTAAAACTAGATAATCTTCGACTACAACAAAAATGTAATTTAGTTACAGATAATAACAATTGGGTAATCAACATGTCTGATAAACCCATACATAAAGATATAAGAGAAGTAATAGGTCTTGGAGGAAAGTTTGTCATCTTTTTTGATAAGAATAGTTTTTCAATATAACAAATTATAATTAACCATGAATAGTCAATTGAACACATCTCAGTAGATTCTCGAAATAATATTTGAAGCAAAATAAAATACTGAACACAAAACTGGATATACAATATAGTTATAAATTTGATACAACTGATACAACACTTAAACAAAAAATTCAAAAAGCCAAAATCTTCGTAAAAACTAATAAAGATATTATTCTAATTGAAGTAACAAAAACATTTTAATACATAAGCAAGGCTACATTACAAAAGCTTTGAAACTTTTATAAGACGAATCATCTTAATAAATATTAGATTTTAATTCCACAAAAAAGTATGCAATATTGTTCACCTAAGCGACATTAAACAAATTCTCCTCTAAGACCTATTATTTCTTTTCCAGGCTCTTCTTTTCTTTTGATTAAATTAAAATTCCTGATCATGATACAATTGTGTCTCTCGACATAGTTTCAATGTACACAGACTTAGCTTGGATTCCAATTCTCAACTTTATCAATAAAATATGAAAAGAACTAAAACCACACACCTTTTTGGAAAAATCTTTAATGCAGCTCTCAGTTTATGCCTATACTGTTTTTTTGTTGTAACTTCAATGGTGCATTTCACAAACAAATCTACCTCCCCATGGGCTCAACGGTTTCTGTCGCAGCCGCTAATATTGTAATGAAAAATATTGAAAAAGAAGTTTTAAATAACTTGAATTATTACATTATCTTTTATTTCCGATATACTATAGATGACAACATTAATTTTCTTTCCAAAAATAAGGTAAATGATATTTTCAAAAAATTTAAATCCGAAAATGATAAATTAAAATTTGAGTTAGCAAAGGAAAACAAAATTAATTTCGTATATTTAAAACTCACAATAGAAAATAACAAATTGTTATCAATTAGTATAGAAAAACCAATATGGTCATGTTGTTTTCCTCATTTCGCTCCACATCACCCAATTTATGATAAAATAGGTGTTATTTTCAGTCTAGTTGACAGAGCAATACAATTATCAGATACAAAATTTCATAATAGAAATTTAAGCATTGTTAAAAATACTTTAATGAAAAATAGTTATCCCATAGAACTGTTCAAAGTTAAAATAGCCGAGCGTTATTAAACTATTACAGTATCAAAAAATGAAAAAAATCAAATTACAGATTTTTTAACCACAAAAAAGTTCATTGTAATGCTATATAAAATAATGGTATCGATGAAGTTCTTTTTGGAATTTTCAATAGAAAAAAGCAACATTTTAATTGTTTTATCTGTCGAAAATACTTTTAACAAAGTGAATATTATTCATAGAATATCATGTTTGGATTGTCATATATATATTGGACCCACTTATAGACACTTGAAAGTTATAGAGTCAAGGAACATAAGAAATCTATAGGAAACAAAAATTACACAGCCTTAGCTAATCATGCTTGCTCATACTTTCAAAAGTTTGATTTCAATATTAAAAACGTTAAAATTTGAAACATCTAACAAAACATTGACAAAAGATTAACTTCAAAAATTATTTATGTAAAAAGAGATGAAAATTCAGTAAACAACATATGAAGAACAGTAAAGAACAGATATCCAAAGCTAAAGCACCATGCACAATAATCTAATTTAAAAATTTTAAATCTGAAAATAATTCACAATTTTACTTCAATTTTTATAAAAAACTTTGATTTTTCTGGGTAAAAATGTCACATGACATCCTAAGTAAACCTTAAAAAACTGTTATAACGTATAATTGATACGTGTCACATGTCTGCCTCTAATTAATACTTAAACATGTAACTAATTATAATTCCGGATGTTATCTTGAGATACTGATTAATCTTAAATGTTTCTTTTGTAATTTATAAATAGTCCAGGTTTTTTCCTGAAGAATTAATTTGATGAAATCTACCTTTTTGGAGGTTCTGTTTTTTATTTCTACATTTTTCTATTTTTTGAAACATTTCTACCACAATGAACATACAAAATTCATAATGTTGTCCCATACATATAAACCCCACTAGTTGAACAATGGTATTGGTGAAACAGGTTTTTCTAGCTGCAATAATTTTTATGAACAGTAACTTCCCATTCGAAAATATATGACAGGAAAAAAATGACAGGTATGTCATTTTTCTTCTGTCATTTTTTCGCGACCACAAGAAAATGACAGGAAAACGACGGGCAAAATGACAGGAAAAAGACAGCCGAAAATGACTGACCCTAATTGGCCATAATTTATAATAATATCGTGTGAACATTATAAATTATCGACGACTTGCAGATTCATTCGTGGAATATTTGAACTTTCCTGTAAAGCTTAAAAAATCATTGACAAAATAAAACTATTATTAGGGGAATTTTCATGATGAAACACCTTTTTGTAGTCTGTGTCTAATTCCGAATTCTCTTCCAACACATCAATTGTGGAATGTGTTCGATTTGAGATTTTAAAGACTTCTTATCCTTACAAAGCGCTAAATTTAAGTACCACGGGCAACAATTTCAGACTATTTTCAACTTTCTTCAATTCCTTTGCAAGTTCACTGCGTGCTCTCAATTCCATGATCCAACAAAGTATGGTTTCGCCACGCGCAACCTACGGATCCTTTGATTGGTTTAATTTTTTTTTTAGATGCGCGTGACGAGACCATTCTTTGTTGGATCATGGAATTGGGAGCGCGCAGTGAACTTGTTAAGGAAATGAAGAAAGTTGAAAATTGTTTGAAATTGTTGCCCGTGGTACTTAAGTTCAGCGCTTTGTAAGGATAAGAAGGCTTTAAATTGGTAAATCGAACACATTCCACAATTGATGTGTTGGAAGAAAATTCGGAATTGGACACAGACTATAACAAGGTGTTTCATCATGAAAATTCCCATATTAGTTTTCTTTTGCTAATGATTTTTTAAGCTTTATAGGAAAGTTCGAATAGTTCACGAATAAATCTGCAAGTCGTCGATAATTTATAATGTTCACGCGATATTATTATAAATGGCCAATTAGGGCCAGTCATTTTCGGCTGTCGTTTTGCCTGTCCTTTCCCTGTCATTTTCTTGTGGTCGCGAAAAAATGATACAAAAAAAATGTCAGGAAAAAAATGACACACCTGTAATTTTTTTCCTGTCATATCTTTTCGTAAGGGTTGAAGAGGATAGAGAACAATGAACGCACATACTGGTAAAAACCACTAATGAGTACTTATTCATTCATCCAGTCTAGCCAAAATCATTTTAAACATATTTTTCCTTGAAATTTGTGAATTTACCAACTTTGAATTAAAAAATTCAGGTAGTTGTAGTTGGCATATTTTTTGCATCGCAGATGTTTTTGATGTGGTAAAATATATTTAAGATCAAAATTATGCAATTATGAAGGTTAACTAACTAATATTTTACACTCTTCCTCTACATATATAAAGGTAGAAGATCTGCATAAAATTCCCGACCTGCGTTTTCGTTCAAAGAATTCCGGGACGGTACATATTAAAACAGTCAACGCTACATTTCGCTCTTTTGATATATAATTCACGAGTGTTGTTTGTGATAAAAGCCTGGGAACCGCTGCGACTTAACCCTGTTAAATTGCTATGCCAAGTGAAACGCGGTTTGCTTTTAGTCACCGGTTATAAGCCATGCACAAAGTGTAGCCATTCGCTTTCGAGACCCGCCAATTTTTGGTTTTCCCTAAAAACCCTGCCACAAAGCGGTTTCGTAATTCTCATCCTAATAAGATCTCTTATTTTTTCATTATTCTTATTAGTACGAATTAGTAAAAAAAGATTCAGATTAAAACGAAGTTTCCTCCTTTGGGGCCGTGCATGAATTACCTGAAGTCTTTTAATTGGGTGGGAGGGGGTCAAAGATTTTTCTATGCTGTCTTACATGGTAGGTGGTCAAAACCATTTTTTACGTGAGATATTTTTCAGTCTGCGAATCACTGAAACAGAAAAGTTCAACAGTTTTCATTGTAAACTGTTTTTGTGAACTTTTCAAACCCCCCTCCCCCATTGAAGATATCGTGAGGTTTGCTCTGACCCCCCTCTCTCAAATTTTCCCAAGATTTTATAAACGTAGGAAACGAATATGCATATGAAGTATACATTTTGTTCATTATATAAACGTGGAACTTTAATTGAATTAATTTTGGAAAAAATGTGGTAATAACACATTGTGTATTCCGAATTAAAAAGTGTGTAGTCCGAAATCAAAAAGTCTGCAAATTAAAATGTACTTCATTATTTAACCAAATTTTCAGTTTTTCCACCTGATACTTCAGTCTATAAATTATAAAAATTTCTATTCATTTATCGTTAAAAGTTCATTATTTTTTGTTGAAAGTCTACTAATAAATTTGTGGTTAAGAATTCATATTTTGAAGGAAAGTTTTGTTATTTTGTTCTGAATTTAATTATTTTGTTGAAAATTTGACAACTTTGTTGAAAATTTATCCTTCTCAATTGAAAACTCAATCATTTTGTTGGAAATTCGTCTTTTTGGCTTGAAAATTGGACAGTTTGATTACATTGTTTTCATTCTTGACCAAAAATTGATGTTGTTGAAAATTCAACTATTATGTTGAACATTTGTCTTTTTAGTTAGAAATGCAATTTTCAGATTAAGAATTATTCTATTTCGGCTCAAAATTAATTTTTTTTATTGAAGATTCAACTATTTGTAGGAAATTCGTATTTTCGTCTCGAATATTATAAAATTGATCAAAAGTTTAACTACTTTGTCAAAAATTATTATTTTTTTTTAATCCAAGGATTCATCATTTTGGATAAAACTTAATTTCTCTTGTTGAAAATTCAAATATTTCGTTGAAAACTCGTATCTTTTGGTATAAAGAATTAATATATTCTTGGCTGAGAACTCAATTGATTGGTTAAAAATTTATGCGTATGCAACTATTTGGTTGAAAATTCAACTATTTTGTTGAAATTCAACTCTTCTCTTGAAAGTACGTCTTTTTGGTTTCAATGTTCATTTTTCCTTTTTTGAAAATTCCTGATTTTCCGGATGTGTTTCCCGCTCATTCCGAAAATTTTCCGAAAATTAGGGAAAATTACCTATTTTTCGGGAAAAATGTTTTCCCTACAAAATTCGGAAAAATATTCCCTACCGAATGGTAGGGAAATTTCCTGAAATTATTTACAGTGTACTAGTCTGAAAACTCAACTAATAATTGGTTAAAAATTATACTCTCGATTGAAAATGAACTGTTTTGTTAAAAATTCTACTGTTTTGTAGAAATTCCGTATTTTTGGCTCAAAAATTAAAAAAATAGTAGAAAGTTGAACCACTTCGTTGATAATTAATTTTTTTAGTTGAATATTCAACATTTTAGATCAAAATTTATTTCTTTGGTAGAAAATTTTGATATTTTATCAAAATTCAACTGTTTTTTAGAAAGCTCGACTTTTTGTCTTAAAAATTCAATATTTCGGATAAATTTTTTTTAATGGCAGAAAAATCTGTCTTGGTTGAAAATTCATCATTTTGATTTGAAAATTCATCTCTTTTGGTAAAAATTTCTTCTTTTTTTTTTAATCTCATTTCTTTGAAAAATGAGCTACTTTTTGTTGAAAATTCGTTTTTTTTGTGTGCTAAAAATTAATTTTTTTAACGGAAATTTTATCTATTTCATTAAAAATTCAACTCTTTGGTTAAGTGTTATTATTTTTTTTTGTGTTGGGAAATTCAGTTTTTTTTATAGAAAATTATCATTTTAAATTAAATTTCAGCTATTTCATTGTTTGTAAAGAAGGATTTTTTTTAGTTTAAAAATTAAACTTAGTTGAAAATTTAACCATGTGGTTAAACAAATTTTTTTGCTGACAATTTCTCCTTTTTGGTAGAAAATTCATCTATTTTGTAAAAGGCTCGTTTTTTTGCTTGATAATTTATAATAGATTTGATACTTTCACGATGATTCATTATAATAAATTTAAA
>CAKNXH010000039.1:181155-203810 GCA_932178445.1 Andricus quercusramuli | reverse complement strand
CTTGTTAAAAATTCATTGAAAAAAATTTTTTAATCTTTTGGTAGAAATTTCATCACCAAATTTTCAACAAAACAGTTGCGTTTTAAGTTAAAATTAATTTTTTTGGAAATTTTATCTATTTCATTAAAAATTCAACTCTATGGTTAAGTATTATTTAAAAAAAAAAATTTTTTTCCGTTGGAAAATTCAGTTTTTTTTATAGAAAATTATTATTTCAAATTAAATTTCAGCTATTTCATTGTTGGTAAAAAAGGATTTTTTTAGTTTAAAAATTTAACTTGGTTGAAAATTTAACCATTTCGTTAAACAATTTTTTTGCTGATAATTTGTCCTTTTTGGTAGAAAATTCATCTATTTTGTAAAAGGCTCGTTTTTTTGCTTGATAATTTAAAACTTTGGATAAATTTTTTTTTTTTATCATCTGAAAAATCTTTCTCGATTCAACATTCAAAATGCTTGTTGAAAATTAATTGAAAAAATTTTGTTTTAATCTTTTGGTAGAAATTTCATCTCTAAATTTTCAACCAAACAGTTGCGTTTTAAGTTAAAACGCAACTGTTTGGTTGAAAATCAATCTGTTTTGGTTGAGCATTCAACCATTTTGTTCAAAATATGTCTTTTTTTGGCTGGATTCAACTGTTTTTGATTTGAAATAAAAATCTTATCTTGTTTAAAATATTAGCGATTACATTTTTTGTTGAAAATTAATCTCTCTTATTTGAAATTTCAACTGCTTCTCTGAAAGTTGAACTACTTTGTTAATTCATAAGTTCAAAATGTCATGAAAAAAACTTTACGTAATTTATACACGGCCCCTTGACCCCATTTTATGGTAAAGTTAAAAAAAAACTTTTATTTAAAGGCCCAGTTTTACTGGATGTCTCAGGATCATAAAAATAAAAAAATATCTTCGGAGTCACGTTTCTCGGGATCTTGAATTAGACTTTCGCTTATCCGTCGTAGCCACCCTCCATTTTCGCGGAGAACGAACACGGGGGCGAGTTTATAGGATGGTAGTATCCATCGCAAGAGGGTGGGAATGTAAGGGATGGAACTAGCGACTAGGGATGTGTTCGCGAGAGAAGAAAGAGGGCCCCGCCGAAGAGCCTCCGTGCAGCAGAGAGATGTTTCAGATCTATCTCGGGTGAAGAAAATTCAATTTAAAATGGCGGCTCAGATATAATGGCAGGCCCTGGTATAGAGTCGCCCACCCCAACTCGTCTCAACTTTGCCTCCCTCGTGTAGCTCTAGCCCTCCTTCCGCGCCTGCTGCTGCTTCTTTTACCCCCTCCCTCCTCCAACTACCCTTAGAACGCCACCCCCAAGCTCGATTTCTCTATCACTCAGCCCCACCAACTTATCCAGCTTCGTGTCGCCATTTCGTTCAAATAGAATGTTATAACTTTTCTTAGTATTCCACCTTTTTTTTTTTTTTTTTTAAAGAGAATTTATCAACTTTTATTTCACTAAAAGTCTAATAATCCAGGCTTCTTGTGTGAAAGAAGTCCTTTTTACCATTTAAACCAGGGGGCCGTGCACAAATTAGATAAGTTTTTCTTTGAAATTTTCAAACACATACCCCCCACCCCCAAACCTTCATTAGGGTCTTTAAGTTTGACCTCCTCCCTCCCTATCTTACATAATGTTTGTCGACTACATTTTTTCCCTAAATTAATACAGGGGTCATCCGAAAATAGCGTGAGACGATTTGGGGGGGGGGGGGGGTCTTACTCTTTCTTATGAATTAATAAAGTAGTTCAAATTTCAACCAAGAAGTTAAATTTAAAAAAATAAATAAATAATCATCCATAAAAAATGTAGTAGTTGATTCTTAAGCCAAAAAGACGAAAAGGCAGATTTTCAACAAAAGCGTTGCATTTTCAACCAAGGAGGATTTTTCGGTCAAGAAAGAAAACAAATTTTTGAATTTTCAAGTCTAAAAAAATTCTTAATTTCTGAAAAAAGAATTAAATTTTCAACCTAATAATGAAATTTTCAGCCAAAAACGATCAATGATGAATCCTTAACCGAAAAAATGAATTTTTAACCAAATATTTCAAATGCTTCACCTTTCAACAAAAGAGTTGAATTCAACAAAGAGTTTTTAATAAAAGAGATGAATTTTCAAACAAACAAAAGAACGAATTTTTAATGAAGTTTTCAACCGAAAAGTTCCATTCTTCATAAAAAAGATTGAATTTTCACCAAAAGGGATCAATTTTCATATCAAAAAGACGTATTTTCATTAAGGACTTTGAATTTTTATCCAAGAAAAATTTTTTAGACGACAGATAAAAAAAATGTATTCCGAAATGTTGACTTGTCAAGCCAAAGAACAATATTTCTACAAAATAGTCAATAAAATACGTGCATTTTTAACAAAATAATTGAATTTTTAATCTAAAAAAAAAGAACTTTCAACCAAAACTGGAATGGTTGAGTTTTCTTCAAAATTAATTTTTAAAAAAGAATTTTAAACTAGACAATGTAAATTTCCTAAAAATATGTTAAATATTTAATCCAGCAGTTAAATTTTTAATCACATAGTTCAACTTTCAGTTTAAAAAATTAATTTTCGACAAAAAAAAAGAATGTTCATCAAAGTAGTTTAACTTTCAACCAAGTAATTAAATCTTCAACAAGAAAGATTATTTCTCAGTAAAATTTTTACACAAATACTTGACTTTTCAACTAAAAAGATTAAATTTTCACAAAAAGACGAATTGCCAACAGAACACATAAAGTTTTAACCAAATTTTCGAATTTCCAAACTAAAAAATGAACTCTTAACCAAAAATGGAACAGTTGACTTTTCATATAAAAAATTAATTTTCAATGAAAAAAAAATTTACAATAGAATACATAAATTTTTAACGAATGAGTAAATATTCAATCCAAAAGTTGAATTTATAATCACATAGTTCAACTATAAGATGAAAAAAATAATTTATAACAACAAATAAAAAGAATTTTCAACAAAGTAGTTCGACTTCCAAACCAAGAAATTGAATTTTCAACAAAAAAGATGAATTTTCAAAAAAATGTAATCAACCAACAAAAATTAATTTTCAACCAAACAGTTGCAAAAATTAATTTTCAACCAAACAGTTGCAAAAATTAATTTTCAACCAAACAGTTGCATTTTTAATCAAAAAAGGTTAAATTTCTATCAGAAAAAATGATCTTTCAAATCGAAAAGATGAATTTTTAACAAGAATTCTGAATTTTCAACCAAGTGAGATTTTTCAGACGACAAAGAAAAAAAATTTGATCCAATATGTAGAATATTTAGGTCAAAAACAAGCTTTTTAGAAAACAGTGGAATTTTTTACCAAGAAGATTAGTTTTCTACCAGGCAGATTAAGTTTCTACCAGAATGGACAAATTGTCAACAAAATACACACATTTTCAACAAAATAGTTAATTTTTAAACGAGAAGATATTAAATTTCTACTGAAAAGACGAATTTTCAACAAAATACATAAATTTTCAAACAAATGGATGCATCTTTAATCAAATAGTTGAATTTTCAGTTTGAAAAATTAATTTAAAAAAGCGCGATTTTTGATTAAGAAATAATTTTTTTTAAATTGAAAATTCAACTATTTGATTGAAAATTCATGTATTTTGTTGAAAATTTAACTTATTTGGTGAGATTTCAATCTTTTTGGTTAAAAATTTATTTTTTAGTTAAAAATCGAAATATTTGTTTTAAATTAAAAAAAGAAGAGAGAAGATTTATAATTATTTTTTTCCGAATCAAACATTGAATTAAACACATGGTATATGATACTTTGAAAAACCCCCTTGAAGATATCACGTATTTTGTGACTGAACCCCCACCAAATTGTTGAATTTTCAAACCAAGAATACGAATTACCTACAGAATATTTGAATTTTCAAACGAAAAATGTGAATTTTCAACAAGAAAGTTAATATTCAACCAAGAAAGAAATATTTTTAAACAAACATTTTCATGTTTAACCAAAATAGATGAAATTTCTACAAAATTAGATGAATTTTGGAACGAAAAAAGATAACAAATTCATTCAATTTGTTGAATTTTCAATCAAAAGAAAAAAAATTCTAACAAAACAGTTGAGTTTTCAAGCGAGGAGGTTTATTAAGAGATCCTGAAGCAAATGCCAAATTTTCTAATTTTGGTTGGGTATTTTACTATTTTGTTAAGAATCAAGTCTTTTTTAGGTAAAAATGAACTTTTTTATGATCAATTTAACTATGTATTCGATGTTTGAATGAAAAATGATTTTTTAAAGTTAAAAATTCAACTAATCAGTTGAAAATGCATGTATTTCTATATAAATTCGACTTTTTTAGTGAACATTTAATCTGCTTGGTTACAAATTCATCTTTTTAGCTAAAAATTCAAATATTTGGTTAAAATTCCAAAGAAACGAGATAAAATTTATAATTATTTTTGTCCAAACTAAACCAAATTTCAATCAGTGGCAGTACATACAATACCATCTCTTTGCAGGGAATCGAGGCAATAATTTGATATGAAAATATCAATTTTTTTAGATAAAAAGAGCCTTCTACATTTTCAGTAAAATTGCCAATTTCCGAAAAATTTATTTAGCTTAGTTCTAGAAAAAGAATGGAAATTTTGGATCAATGGGAAACCGACTGCTGGAACAATGCTAGTGATAAAATAATAATAGTGTAATAAGACGATGGTGTCGCGGTAAGAGAATAATTCTCGAATCACCGCACAAGAAATTTCATTAGGGTGAAGAAAAAGAAAGAGGAGCTAGAACCTCCGATATTGAGTTAGCCGAGTTTTCATTCGACCTTTTTTCCTTATGTTAGATTCGACTTCTGATCATAGTTTTATACTCTGCCACACTTAGCGAGAATATATAAAAATTGTCTTATAAGTGAAAAAAGTCGCAGATTATTTTTATTATACATTATTTAATTCACATTTTTTTAAAACAATTTTGCATCCAATGAATCATTTTTTAAGCAACAATATTTATTGACTTATCATAATAAATTGATGTGAGTCTTCTAGTTCGGATATTTTATAATTCGGCAATTTTTTTCTGTTCAGAAAATTATTATTATTCAGGAATCTGGAATATTCAATGAGGGAATTTTTATTATTTAGGAATTTCATTAATAGGGAATTTTCCAATTCGGAAATTTTATTATTAAGAAATTTTATTATCCTGGAATTTTTCGAATCGGGAATTTTATTATTCAGAAATATTCTATTAGGGAATGTTATTATTCCAAAATTGTATTATTGGGGAATTTTCCAATTCGGGAATTTCACAGTGACGGGAATTTTATTTTTCGGGATTTTTCAGTCGTCCCGATACATGAGGGTATCTACTCACCCAGAAGACCTGAATTTGTTACGGAATTTTTAACAATGTTTTTTAATTTCTAGAAGTAGCTTTATATTACTGTATTCAACTATTTCGCTGAAAATTGTGCTTTTTTTTTGTTGCAAACTAATATTTTAACTGAAAAGTTAACTATATTATATTTTTGTTTGAAAATTGATATCTTGTAGATAAAAATTCAATTAGTTAGTTGAAAATTCATGTGTTCTGTTAAAATTTCCTGCTTCTAGGTAAAAAAAGTAATCTTCTTGGTGGAAAAGTCATCTTTTTGATTCCTTGAAAATTGTAGAGTTTGATTGGAAATTTTCTTCTCTCTTGACTGAAAAATCTTTCTTGGTTGGAAACTCAGCTCTCTAGTTGAAAATTAAACTATTTTGTCAAAAATTCTTTTTTTAATTAAAAGCTAATTTTCTCAACTGAAAATTAAACTGTTCCAGTTAAATATACCATTATTTTAGTTGAAAATCCATTCCTTTGATTTGACAGGAATTTTTCTAACTAAAAATTGAACTATTCAATTATATTGAATAAAAATTAGTATTCTTAATTGAAAATTCATGTATTTTTTTATTCATGTATCTTAGTTAAAGATTGATCAATTTAGTTGAAAATTCATTACTTTGGTTGAAAAATTAACTATTTTGTTATAAATTGGTTTTTCTTTTTAGTTGAAAATTCATCTTTTCTTTTTTGTTTCAAATTCTTTTTTTTTCGGCTGAAAATCAATTTTTCTAAACTGAAAATTAAACTATTTTATTCTTGGTTGAAAATATATCTTTTTGGTGTAAAATTGAACTATTTTAGTTAAAGATTCATCATTTTTGTTAAAAATTCATCACTTTGTTCAAAAATCTAACTATGTTTTGAAAATTCGTTCTTTTGGGTTAAAAATGTATTTTGTTTTGGTTATTTTTCGTTTTCAAGCTACAAAATCACCCTTCTTGATTGAAAATTCATCTTTTTGGTTAAAATTCAACTATTTCAGTTTAAGATTCATCATTTGTCAAAGAGAGTAAAGAGAAAATCAGAACAGAAGAAGAGAACAAAATAAAAAACTGCTTTGAAGGAATTATGAAACTATTATATAAACAGTTGAAGGAAAGTAAAAGTGCAGAGTTTGCTAGCATGAGAAACAGTAAAGGCGAAATGCTATATAATATAGACGAGATAGTAGACGCTTTAGAAGACTCTTCTAATGAACTATTAGGAAGTGAAGATATAGGATAAAAAAACTGGGACATTGAACATAATGCATTAGAAAAACCAATTGAAAATGTCTGTGTCACTGAGGTCAGAGATATAATTAAGAACTTGAAAAACGGCAAGGCTGCGGGTATAGACAATATTAGCGCTGAAATGCTTAAATACGGTGGTGAGTACATACCTCACAGGTTGTGCGAATTAATAAATTTATGTATCGAAACGGGAGAAGTCCCAGACGATTGGAGAAAAGCGATTATCGTACCAATATACAAAAGAAAAGGAGATAAAAGCAACTGCAGTAATTACAGAGGTATCAGCCTACTAAATACCGTAAGTAAAATATACTCAAAAATACTTATTCGTAGGGTAATGGAAATTACAGAAAAGAAGATATGGAAAGTCCAAAGTGGATTTATGCCAGGAAGGTGATGTACAGATCAGATATTTAGCCTAAGACAGCTCACAGAAAAAAGCTTGAGAGTAGGAAAGAAAGTTTTCTGTGCATTTATTGACCTAGAAAAAGCATTCGACACGGTAAATAGAACTAAACTTTGGCAAGTTCTTAAAGAGTATGAAGTGAATGGAGGGCTCCTACAAGCAATAAAAACAATATATACAGGTAGTAAAGTGAGTGTAAGAGTAAATGGGAAACTGAGTGACTGGTTCGATATTATGCAAGGTGTGAAGCAAGGATGCGTTATGTCCTCATGGCTTTTTATCATATTCATGGATAAGTGTCTAAGAACTGCCCTCTTCGACGAAAAAGGTATAGATCTCGAAACCGTCAAGGTACGTAGGTTGGCTTTCGCAGATGACAAGATTGTTATGGCAGAATCAGTCGAAGACTTGCAAAGAATGTTGAATAAACTTAATACAAGCATGCAGATCATGGACCTCAAAATTAACGTGAATAAAACGAAAGTCATGGTGTTTGAGGGAAAAAGTGAGAAAACAATATGCAGCATTGTCCTAAATGATGAGAGATTAGAACAAGTTGACAAGCACGTATATCTAGGTAGTCTATTCACTAGCGACGGAAAAATAGATGGGGAATTAGATAGGCGCACAAATAAGGGTGAGCAGGTTATCGGTAGAGCAGGGTCCATCCTCACAAATAAAAACATATCAAAAAAAGCTAAAATGGCCATACATAACTCTATTTTCGTACCGACTGTACTATACGGTAGCGAGACATGGACCTGTCAAGAAAAGGACAGGAGTAAAATCAACGCGATCGGCATGAAACCTCTGCGCATAATATGCGGGAAAACACTGATGGACAAAGTACAAAACGAGACAATCCTCAAAGAATGTGGTACAGGGGAGACACTAGTTAGAATCTGTGAATGAGACACTAATGCGAAGAGACATAAGAAGCCATAGAAATACAAGAGCCTGCATGAAAAAATGCATGGTTCCCCAAGTGGGGAACCATACATAACAATTTTGTGAGGCTCCTCACTTGGGGTGATCGCTAGAGAGATTGATCAGCATCCTGGGTCGGAGCAGTGTTGCGGAGTGAACGTGTCATTTATATAAATAACACGAGAACTCCAGATCAATCTAATTCATATATACCTAACACCTATATACCCAACTACCTTGTACCCATATACCGATCTACCTCGTACCTATATACCTATTCCACTACTTCCCAACCGAGCAAGTCACGCCTACCCCGGAAGGGAAATGGCTTAATGGTATAATAATAATAATAAATAATAATTTAAGTATAGAAAATTCATATTCTTGGTTGAAAATTGAACTATTGCTTTGTTTGAAGCTAGACTCTTTTCAAATTTTTTTTTGGTTAAGGATCAATTATTCTGATACAAAATTCGTCTCTTTGTTTGAAAATTTAACTGTGTTCTTTAAAAAAAGTTTTCGTTTTTAAATTTCAAATTAATTTCTTTTGACTGAAAATAATTTTTTTTTAGTAAAAAATCCAACTCTTTGGTTGAAAATTGATTTTTTTGGTCAAGAATTCAACTATTTGGTTGAAAATTCATCTATTTTGATAAGAATTCGTCTTTTTTTTTTGTAATAAAATTCTTCTTTGTTGTTGAGAATTCAACTATTTGGTTAAAAATGCATCTATACCTTGTTGAAAATGCAATATTTTTAATTGAAATGTTAGGAATTTCAAGCATATAAAATTGTGTTCAATATTATACCTGCAAATACCTTTCATTCCAAATATTCATTCAAATTTTATTCAAATTCCTGGACTTCAGGGACAAATTCAAAAACAGATTAATTATGTTTTTAGTATTATTTATTTAGTTGATCGGTGGTGATAATATATTTTAGAATATCTTGTAATATGATTTTTCAAAGTTTTTAAAATTAAACATATCAATTAAATCCCTAGAGATTTGTACCATTAAGAAATTACTGATCCTTTTTAATGAAGCTACTTTCACATAACGAAAAAACATTTATTTATTGTTACGGAATACTTGAATGTGAAAGATTACACCTGGAAAAGCCTAGAATTGTCAGAGAATTTTTCCCCAGGCTGTATAAGTAGACACCCTGTTTTTAGTTCTTTTTTTTATACCTGAATTTTCCAAAACTGATGTGTTTCAACCATTTTTCTTAATAAGATTGACATGTTTTTCAGGTTTCACATGATTTTTTTTATCTCGATTTTTTTCTTATTTCCGCTGACCTCCATTAATAATGGCGTTGAAGGATAAAAGTATGGGAGAGGAAAGATCCAAGGGGAGAACTTTTATTGAATTACGAACTCTTAGCTTTCCGATTCTTGTCGGGGGCGTACTTTCAGGGACGCGGAAGCATTTTCTCAAAAAGCTCCTTCGTGAAAGTAACAAATAAAAGAAACTTGCCTTTTCCCGTTTTTATCTCCACTCTAGTGCTTTATTAAAAATGAATTGTATTTCACATTCTAAGAAAGTCTTGGACTTTTTTGATTATTTTTATTCCGAGATAAGATATTTTTATATGCAGACGGGGGATATAAGGATACATTAAAAATTAGAGCTTGAAAACAAACACTCAGTTCTTGACGGATATCTCCGAAAAAAATTAGTTGAAATAATTTATAGAAATTCGTTGGAAAAGTTATTAAATTGTGCGTCAAATAAACCTTTAATTGAAGTTATTTTAATTAATAGAGACTGATTAAGTGAGTAGGAAACCTCAGTCTAATTCCTGATTTTTGCCCATTTTCATGATTCAACTTTAACACCTGTCAAAATTTAAGAAAAAAATATTAAAATCTTAGAATTCGCTAAAAGTGAACCTTAAAATCTCCTCTTTGAAATGAGTCCAAGGAACTGTACAAATTTTTAACTGGTTCTTGAATTATTATAAAAAATGTAGAGGCGTGCTGAAGGTAATAAAGCCAACATTTTTTTTAATAATAAAATAATTTAACAAAAAAGTATTAAAAATACAAAAAAATATTTGTACAAAATTTTAAAGAAATATGGAAAGGTAAATAATAAGTTTATAAACTTATTACTTCTGTTACTATTTTTGCCTTTTACCTATTGAATCGATCCTAGAAAGTTAACATTTTTTCGTGAGGGTACAAATTTCCCTCAGTTACTCTGATTCTGAATAAAAAAGAGACATTTTATTTTCAACCGTGAATTAAATAATTAAATTTTCAGTTAAAAAAATCAATTTCCAGTAAAATACATCAATTTTCAATAAATTAGTCGAATTATAAAATCAAAAAGGAAAATGTTCAGTTAAAAATAATATAGTTAAATTTAAATTTTTAGTTTGAAAAATTAATATTCAACCGAATAAAATGAATTTTCGAATTAATAGTCTAATTTTCAACCAAACATTTGAATTTTTTACCCAGAATAGTACATTTCTGTCATAAAAGTCGAATTTACAATAAAATAGTGGATTTTTCAAGTAAAACTGCCAACATTTTGAACTAAGAATGGAATAGTTGAATTTAAAAAAAAATTAATTCGCAACCAAAACAGACTAATCTACAACCAAACAGTTGCATCTTCACCATGAAAGATAATTTCAACTATAAAAGAATAAAATCTAGAATAAAAATCAAATTTTCAGCTAAAAAAATTACTATTGCATTTATGTTGAAAAATTTAACACCAAAAAAAAAGGAATTTTGAAAAAAGTACATGAATTTTCAACAAAATAGTTGAGTTATCAACCAAACAAAATGAATTTTTAAAAAATAGTTAAATTTTTAACCAAACAGATGACTTTTGCACCATGAATCGTACATTTCTACCGAAAAAAGACGAATTTTTCACAGAATAATAAAATTTTCAACCAAAAAATCAGCTTTTAACCAAAAATAGAATAGCTGCATTTTTAGTTTAAAAAATTAATTTTTAAGGAATTCAATTGATGAGATCTTTTTCAACCTGAAATAGAATAGTTAAATTTTCGATTGAAAAATATTTTTCAACCAGATCGAATGATTTTTCAAAAAGATAGTTAAATTCGAGAGTAAATTAACTTGAATAAACCAAATAATGAAATAAAGTGTGAATAAATGAAAAGATGTATTTTCATCCAAAAAGAGTAAATTTCTACCAAATAACGGAATTTTCTGCTGAAAAAGATAATTTTTCAAGGATAATGGAATAATTTAATTTTCAGTTAAAAAAATAAATTTTCAATCACATCAGATTAATTTACAACCAAACGATTGCTTCTCTAACCAAAAAAATTAAAATGAAATTTCAACGATAAGAGATTTTTAACACAAAAAGGAGAATTTTCAACAAAAAAAAAAACCTAATTTCAAATAAAGAAGATAAATTTTTAACCAAAAATGGAAGTTATATTTTCAGTTGAAAAAAATTTATTATCGACCAATAATATTCATTTCCAACAAAATAGTTAAGTTGACGACCAAATAGTGGAATTTTCAACTAAAAAAATATCAATTTTCAACGTAATATGGTAGCGGTAAATTTTCTGTTAGAAAAATTGATTTTCATCTTAAACAGATTAATTTACTACCCAAAATTTTTAACGGAAAAATATGAAATTTCGACGTAAAGACGTACATTTTTAAACAAAAAGAAAAAAATTCATTTGCAATAACAGAGTTGAATTTTCAACCAGGAAATATTTTCCAGTCAATCAAGAAAAAAATTGCATCCAAGATGTTGAATTTTCATACCACAATCAATGACTTTTTAACGAAATGGTTGAATTTTGAACTGAATAGTAGAATTTTCATTGAGGTACCACGTTTGTAAAATTCACAGAATTTATGTGTCGTTTCTGATCATAAGGTTAAAAAATGTTAGTAAAATTATGAGGAGAATTATCGAAAATTTTCTAACTCTTTCAGGTTTTCCCTGATTTTCCAAAATTCTCTGAACCTTTAGTTTTTTTTCAGAAAAAATCCAATTTTTTTTAACCTCTATAAGAAATTTTGCCAAAAAGTTGACCAATTAGACAATGAGATTTTCATAGACAACAAAATTTCCATACCACCGATTTTTTTTTTCTTGAGAAAAAATAATAACAAAACAAAGACAAGGAATGTAGTTGTGATGGATATAAATTTTACATGTTGCTAAACGTGACAGGACATGTGACTACGATAGAACAAATGTCTAGGATAATTAGAAAATATATGCAGAACTGATGAAAATATGTGTTTAAAGGAGAAAAACGACTATTTTCACGATTTATTTGATTTTTACTTTAGCGTTTCAAAACATTTTCTCATTTTATAGTATGATAAATTAATATCGAACTTTACCTGAAATTTGAAAGAAAATCTGTTTGAAAATGTTCTTCAAAATTTAATGAAAGTAACTTTTTTTTTAAATAGCGAAATGGGCTAAGAAATGTATGCTCGGGAACTTTTTGAACCCCAATATCCTATTTCGCCGCTCTTTGGAGCGGCGACTGTAGCTTTTTGTCTCCATTTCCGGCCTCTACATTTTCTATGATAACTCGAGAACCACTGCATATTTTTACAGTCTCTTTTTCTTATTTTAAAAAGGAGATTTCAAAGTTCAATATCTGCGAATGTCAAATTTTTATCATTGTTTTCCTGGATTTAAAAAAAAATTGAGAAATGAAAATCAGAAACGAGACTGGTCTTTATCAAACAGTAACTCAGTCTCTATTAATGCAAAATACTTTTAATGAGGCTTACTTGACGCCGAATTTAATCAAATTTTCAAAGTTATTTTATAAATTATTTCATCTAATTTTTTCCGGAGATATCATGCTAAAAGTGAGTGCACGTTTTTAATCACTTTTTATAAGATCCTGTATGCCCTGAAGGTAATGAAGACAACATTTTCTTTAAATAATATAATAATATAATAAAAATAAAAAATGAAATGAAGTTACAAAATTAAAAAGAAATTTAAAAGGTATATAAACAAAATAAGTATACGTTTTACTACTTTTGCCTTTTTTTACTTATCGAACCCAGGTCAGTTATCCTCTGCCTGTCCTCTGATTTTCCTTTATCGACCGCCACATCGATCCTAGAAAGTTTCTATTTTCTCCGCCAGGGTACGAATTTCCCTCAATCCCTCTGAGCCCTAACAATTTATTTTATTAATTTATGATGAAATCACACCTTTTCTCTACTTCTGCTATCGATTTTTTTAATTTCCTCGCCGAAGAACAATTTATTTTTTATAAATTATTAGGATATACCTAAAATATTAGTTAATATTTATTGATAAAAAAAACACGCTTTCTCAAAAGTGGTGCTACCTTATCTAGTTTGACTATATAAGGACCCTTTGGAACTTGTTGTACAGGAATGGTCCGCCGCTACTCAGGAATTGTCTTTCAGTTTAGACTGAATACGAGAATCGCCGAAGAGCCTCGAATGTGCTGATTGGTTCTTATTTTCATTCTAATTTAGAAGACGAAAAGTGGAATATCTTTACTTTAACTTAAGAGGTGTTGGGAGGAAAGTCGCTTGCTTGTGTATGTTTCTGGCTCTGGGATAGAGTTGCGAGATTCAGTAGCTTGGATTTCCGATGTTTATGAGTCCTCGAAAGAAGAAGTAAAGGAATTCTGCTTTCTACCCTAGGGATATAAATGATTTTCCCGAACTGTGGTAGCAATAATGACCATTATTTTTTTAGATTTCTTACAAATTTACTCATTTATAATACTTTATTTAATCGATTTTTTTTTATTTCAATTAAATTTATTTATTTAGAACATTGTGCGCAGAAAATATTATATGATTTGAGAACGTTGTATATTGTTTATATAAGTTTCCTTATTATAGCGAAAACATTTCAATAAAAATATGAATTACATAATTTTTTTAAAACTTACAATTCTTCGAAATTGGCAGACTTTTTTTTCGTTGACAAAATATGACTCCGTGTGTGTAATAATCTGACACCGTACTTTTTAAATATTTTTTTAACATTTCAAAAACATAGAAAATACTTTTTCAAGGTATTTCCAGATGAACTATTCATCCAGGTAGAATTTAATTCGTCTATTTGAATTTGATTCGAATTTTCTATAAGGCTCCATTTATTAAAAGTAGGAAAAATGTGACATTTATGTGCATGATGAGACTGAGAAAAATTCGAGATCTATAACGTAACATTTTATTTAATCAAGACAGACGCATTCAACAGTATTTCAATTTATATTCAAATATGAGCACAAGTAACTTTATTGTTAAATAACAGAAAACAAATTATTTTTACAATAAAAGAAAAATAACCATTTTCTATATTTTCATTGCATTATTTACATTTAAATCATAATTTTGAAAACCAAAATTTAGCACAAATTATAACTGAAAATTTAACTATTTCATGTTAGGTTGAACATAAATCTTCTTCAGTTGAAAATTCAACTATTTGTTTGAAAGTCTATGTATTTTGTTGGAAGTTTCTCTTACGTGGTAGAATATTTATCTTCTTGGTGAATAATTCATTTATTTGGTTGAAAATTCAAGTATCATGTAGAAAATTACAATAAAAATTGAAATATTTGATTGAAAATTCATGTATTTTATTTAAAATAATTACTTTTTGATAGAAAATAAATCTTTTTGGTAGAAAATTCATTCGCTTGGTTGAAAAATTAACTATTTTGATCAGAAGTGTAATTTATTTGCTTAAAAAGTTATTTCCCTGTAACTGAAAATCAAACTATTCTATTTTTTGTTGAAAATTTATCTTTTTTAGTTGAAAATTCGTCTGTTTTGTTGAAAGTTTGTCTTTTTTTTTTGTTAGAAAATTAATCTTTTTAGTTGAAAATTCAACTACTAAGTTAAAAATTCTGTGAAAATTAAAATATTCGGTTGAAAATTCATGTATTTTGTTAAAAATTATTCTTCTTTTTGTAGAAAATTAATCCTTTTGAGATTCAAATTTTATTTTTTTGATGGAAAATTAGTATTTTTCACAAAAAATTAATTGTTTAGCTAATAATCCAACTGTTCCATTTTTCTTCGAAACTTCTTTTTCCATAGACATTTCTATCTTCTGGGTTGAAAATTCAACTATTGTTCAAAAAATTGTTGTTTTATTGATCATGCATAATTTCAGTTAAAAAATTTTAATTAAAAAATTAATGAAAAAATAATTGACATTAAAATGAAAAAATTTCAATTAAAATTTTAAAAAATGTTGAAAATTTTTTTTCTGTCAAAAATAAATTTTTTTGCTAAAAATGTAGTTATTTCATTTTTGCTAGACAATTGATATTTTCCAATAAAAAATTAAATAACTATTCATTTTTATTGGTAGAAAATAATTTTTTTTCTCGTTGAAAATTCATCTTTCTAGTTAAATTCAACTGTTTTTTATTTTGAACTAAAATATTTTTTGTTAAACTATGAACTGTTTTCGATTTAAAATTAAAATCTTGTTTAGTTGAAATATCACATATTACATTTTTTGTTGAGGATTATTCTTTTTTTATTAAAAATGTTATTACTTCTTTTTTTTTTTGAAAATCAATATTGTTAATTGAAAATTTAATTATTCCTTCTTTGAATTAAAATCGATTTTGTCAATTGCAAATTCAACCATTTGGTTGAAGATTCATTTTTTGTACGTTGGAAGTTTGTTGAAAGTTGAAGTGCTTTGACAATAATTTATTATTTTAGTTAATGATTCATCATTTAAGTTGGAAATTCATATTTTTTGTTTGAATTCAATTTTTTTAGTTAAAACTTCATCTTTTGATTGCAAATTCATGTGATTTTTTGATGATTCATCTTTTTTGGCAGAAAGTTAATCTTATTGGCGCAGAAAATTCATTTTTTTAATTAAACGAATTGATTGAAAGTTGAGCAGCTTTGTTAAAAAAAACATTCTTTTTGTTAATGATTTATCCTTCCACTTGAAAATTCATCGTTTTGTTTTAGATATTTGAATAATTTGTTCAAAATTAATTTTCCTTGAAAATAATTTTTTTTAGTTTAAAATTCAACTTTTTTGGGTAGAAATTAATCTTATTGGTTGAAAATTTATCTTTCCGGCTAAAAATATAATTATTTGATCGAAAATCAAATTCTTTTGTAGAAAAATAGTTTTCCTTTGGAAAAATTAATGTTTCTCAATGAAAATGTAACTATTCCATTTTCGTTTGAAAATTCGTCTTTTCTTCTTCAAAAATTCAACTATTTGGTTACCGATTTATGTAATTTGTTGAACCTTCGTCGTTTTTGGTAAAAAAATAAATCTTTTTGTCTAAAAAATCAACTATTTCACTAAAAAAGTATGTATTTTGTTTTAAAATCTTCCTTTTTGGCCGAAAATTATTGTTCTTAGTTAAAAATTCATCTCTTTGGCTGAAATACAATTTATTTGGTTGTAAATTCAATTTTTTTGTTGAATTCTTGACTTCTTGGCTAAAAAATTCCACATTTTAAATGAATTTGTTTTCCCTCATCGTCTGGAAAATCTCTGTGGGTTGAAAATTTAATCCTTGTTGAAAATTCAATCCTTGTTGAAAATTCGTCTTTTTGATTCAAAAAGTCATCTGTGCTGGTAGTAATTTCATCTTTTGGGGGTAAAATTGCTAGTGTCTGGTTAAGAGTGATTCAGTTTTGAATGAGGATCCAATTATTATATTGAAAATTCGTCTTTTTCGGTTTAGTTTGAAAGTTTTTGCTTTAAAATAAAAATATTCTCTGGGTTAAAATATCCACTATTGCATTTAATTGTTTTATAAAAAATTAGGATTTTTGAATTGAAGATTGATTGAAGATTCATCTTTTCTAGTTTGAAAGTTCAACTATTTGGTTGAAATTTTTTGTAATTCGTTGAAGATTCGTATTTTATTGTAGTTAATAAATCTTCTTGGTTAAAAATTCAACTACTTGGTTAAAAGTTCAACTGTTTCATATAAAATTATTTTTCTCTATAGAAAACAAATTTTTTCCAATGCTGCTTTATATAAAATTATTTTTTTTTTACAGAAAATCAAATTTTTCAATGAAAATTGTATTATTCCATTTTTGATTGAAAATTCATCTTCGTGGGAGAAAATGAATTTTTTGGGTTGAAAATTCAAACGTTTTGTAGAAAATTAGTTTTATTGATTGACAATTAATTTTTGCAATGAAAATTTAATTATTCCATTTTTCGTTAGAATTAATCTTTTCTAGTTTAAAAATTCAACTATTTGGTTGAATATTTATGTAATTTGTTGAAAATTCCTATTTTTTGGGAGAAAATGAATTTTTTGGTTGAAAGTTCAATTATGTGTCGTTAAAAGTTCAAAAGTTTTGTTGCAAATTAGTTTTCTTTATTGAAATTTAATTTTATTCGATGAAAAATTAACTATTCCATTATCGGATAAAAATGCATCTTTTTTAGTTTAAAAATTCAATTAGTTGATTGTGAATAATTTGTTGAAAATTCGTCTTTGCTGGGAGAAAATTAAACTTTTTAGTTGAAAATTGAACTATGAGGTTGAAAAATCAGCTGTTTTGTAGAAAATTATTTTTCGTTATCGAAAACGAATTTTTTCCAATGAAAATTTAACTATTCCATTTATTAATAACAATTTATCTTTTCAAGATTAAAAATTCAAGTATTTGATTGGAAATTAATGTAATTTGTCGAAACTATGTCTTTTTTGGTTGAAAATTAATCTTTGTACTGAAAATGTTACTATTTGGTTTAAAATGTATGCCTTTTGTTTGAAATTCGTCCTTTTTTGGTAGAAAATCAATCTTCTTACTTGGAAATTCATCTTTTCGTTTGAAAATTTTCCCAGAAAGCTCGTCTTTTTGGTTCGAAAATTCAACAATTTGGTTAAGATTATTTTATGACTTGGTTGAAAAATGTTTTCTGATTGAAAATTCAACTCTTTTGCTGGAAATTCTTCTTTCTGGTTGGGAAATTCACATATTTTGGTGAAATGTAATCTTTTTTGGTGAAAATTCCAATTTTTTTTTTTGAACTACTTTTTTACGTCGTAAGAAACAGTAAGCCCCTCCTCCCGCAACGTCTTACGTTATTTTCGGATAACCCCTAAATAAATTCAGGGAAAAGATTTAGTCGGCAAAAATTACTTCAGAAAGGACGCTAACAGGGGGGGGGGGGAAAAAAAAAAAAAAATGTCAACAAAAGAAAACTTTTGAGGCCCCTAACGGCATTAATTGTCCCACTTGATAAAGATTTTTTGTTCATAATTTTTTTTTGTTCGTCTCGCTATTTTTTCAAGGGATGAGGATAAGAGCATCGCTGGGGATATTTTGCGAGACAGGCGTCTCTTTGAAAACGCCATGCTTCAGTCTTCTCTGCAACCACTCGGCTCTCGGCTCTTGGGGTGGATGGAAATGTCGATAAAACGCGTTGGCCAATGGGAGGGCGTGAAATGACGTCAGGGGGCGCGTTACTGGCCAATAGTGGTGCACCAGTGACGTCATCGACGTAGTGGCCACCCTCGTCGATCCTCTGTGTCGACAAAAGCCGCAGGCTTCTTTCTCTCTTTTCGATATTCTGAAACTGAGGGTTTCAAACAAGAGGGTGGGTTTATGGTTCAGCCAATATGGGTTTACTAATCCCACGAAACAATGGAAATTGACCGACGCAAAATGGCGATACGCTATCAGCCTATCTCCCACCGATATATATCGCCAAAAATTATTAATTCGACTATTTGGAAAATATTTCTAGCTCATTTTAATTTAGTTTTTGCAATTGTATTTTATTCTTTTATAAAAGGTTCAATATAGTTTTTGAATGACAAGTTTGGGAATGCCGAAATATAGATGGGGATACAATGGAGCTCTCGTCAGTATTCTCAGAATAAAAAAATGTCAATAAGGGTTGTTAAAAAAAAACGGATTTTGGATTTTTTGTTGAAAATCTAACTTTCTTACTTAGATTTTTTCATATAATTCGTTTATGGAATTAACAAGTAGTGAAAATAGCAAATGTCATATTTTCCAAATAACATAGAACTGTTAGTTATTTAAACGATTATTATGAAGAATTGAAGAAATTAAATTAATTAATTAGGAATTGAAATTTTTTCCCTGAAAATGAATATTTTTTTTGCGGAATCAACTGGAAAGCCTCTTTATAGAAAGATTCAAAAATTAGTATTTGTCTACAAAACTCTAATCGCACGTTCATATCTCTCATATTTAATACAAAATCTATGGATTTTAAATAGCTTTGCAAATGACGAAAAAATGCCTTTCGTTCATTAAATTGTTTATAACATTATGGACCATTTTTTCTCTTACTTGAACCCGTTGTAAATTATTTTTAGTTAGCTATTACATTTATTTATGACCAGTTTTAATGAATTCAAAAGTCTTAAAAGAAATAGTATCACTGAAAATTTAGAGGAAAAAGTATAAACTTTATGATTAAAAAATAAATTTTGCTTCGGTCGGAGTGGAATATCAAGCTTGTATTTTAATTTATTTGAAAAATTTTTATTTTATTCATTTATGAAAGGTTCATTATCATTCCCAGAGTAGAAACAGTGTCAATTAGAGAGGCAAAATTTTATTTTATTTTTATTTTTGGCTGAAAATTTAACAGCTCTATTAAAACTTCGTTTTTTGTTTGAAAATGCAACTATGTGGTTAAAAATGTACGTACTTGATTGAAAATTCGTCTATTTTCGTAAAAAATTAATCTTCTTTGTGAAAAATGGAACTATTTGGTTGGAAATTCGACTTTTTCAAATTTAATTCAACTGTTTTTGTTTAAAAATTAAAATATTTTCCGGTTGAAATATCAACTATTAAATTTTTGGTTAGAAACTCAACAATTTGATTGGAAGTTGAATTACTTTGTTGAAAATTCATTTTATTGTTTGAAGGTTCATCATTTTAGTAGAAAATTAATTTTTTGT
This sequence comes from Andricus quercusramuli, assembly GCA_932178445.1. Classification (NCBI taxonomy): domain Eukaryota; kingdom Metazoa; phylum Arthropoda; class Insecta; order Hymenoptera; family Cynipidae; genus Andricus; species Andricus quercusramuli. Next base: position 183,925 of record CAKNXH010000039.1, on the reverse strand, counting down.
AGGAAAATTGAACAATTTGGTTGAAAATTCTTTTTTATTGGTTGAGAATTAATGTTCAAACTGTGAATTCAGCTGTTACATATTTGTTTGATAATTTATTTGGTTAAAAATGCATGTAATTTGTTGAAAATTCGCCTTTTTTAATTTCAACTATTTGGTGAAATTTAATTATTTTGTTATAAATTCAGCATTTTGGGTTGGAAGGCTTACTTTTTGGTCGAAAATTCAGATGATTCGTTCGAAATTCATATTTTTGGGTTGAAAATTCAGCTGATATTTCAGGAATTTCGTATTTTTGGCTTGAAAATTTAACATTTTAGATGATATATTTTTTTCTTTATTGAGTGTGACATTTTTGTTGGCTGAAAACTCAATTCATTTGTTGAAAATTCGACTTTTTGTTGAAATTTCCATTGTTTGTTTAAAAATTTAATTAGTTGGTTGAAAATTCAATTTTTTTGTTAAAATTTTTTCTTTTTGCGTAGCAAGTTGAATAACTATTTGGTTTAAAATTAACTTTTTTGTTGAAAATTCAGCTGTGATTTTTAAGAAAATTTGTCTTTTTGGCTCGAAAATTCAAAATTTTGGATTAAAAATCTCTCTTCTTTATTGAGTGTAAAATGTTTCTTTGTTGGAAAGGAAATCATTTTGTTGAAAATTCATATTTTCGTTAAAATTTTAATTATTCATATGAAAATGTAATTGTTTAGTTGGAAAATAATCGGTTTGAGTTGAGAATTTATTCAATTGGTTGAAAATGTCGCCTTTTTTGGTTGAATTCAACTTTTTTTTGTTTTAAATAAAAATATTTACTGCCTGAAATATCAACTATTGTGTTTTCCATTGACAATTTATCTTTTCATTTTGGTAGAAACAAATTTTTGTAATTTCTTTAGATTTAAAAAAACGTTCAAAATTTCAAAAATCGTGTAACTTCGAAAAGAATAGTAAATAATTTATAGAGGTCATGTTAGATGTATGAACACTTCTGAGGCTACAAATTTTGTTTTATAAATAAATTATCCACCAAATTCGCTAAAAGTGACCCCTTAATATACTATACATATAAATCAATTCTTAGGTATCTTTTCTGAATTTTATGAAAGTGAAATGGAAATCTTAAGGGCAATCTAATTGAAAAAATTATTGTCATAAAATTTTTAGCCTTCGCATTGTTTTTGCAATTATTATTTTACATCACCTTTATAATGAAGCGTTCACAATTTTTCTTTTTCAAAATTTAATGATTTATTGAATTTTAAACGCGTTGGGGCAGATAGCTTCTTACACTTTTTTGAAAATCTAAAAAATTTGGAAATTTTGTTAGCAAAAGAAAAAAGATTAATTCTCTAGGAAAAATGTGATAGTTGATATATCAACTCATAAATATTGTTATTTAAAAACAAAAACTGCTGAATTCAACCAAAAAAGGCGACTTTCAAACCAAATAGTTAAATCTTCAACCGGAACAAATTATCTTTCAGCCTAACAGTAGCATTAGCAAAATCTTTTTCACCGAATAACCCAAAGTGAGGAGTGAGATTCGAACAAATCAAAAATTATTATTTTTTTAATAGCCTAGGATTAATATTTCCATAAAGTTCTTCTAAAATAATACTAAATTATAAATAAAAATGTCAAAATTCGTCCTGTTTCAGTAAGATTTTTTTTCGGGACGTGAATTTGAAATTTTGTATAGCCTCTTAAATAAATTTTCATCCAGAATAAAGAAATCAAATGATAAAATATTAAATTATGAGTGGCCCTGTTTTCCCAACGCGTCCCGTTTAGCCCCGTTTTACGGTACTTAATTTATAATTAAAAGGGGTTGTTTCTTATTATGACAAGATGAAATCTTAATTATTCTGACTTGTTTCTCAGTTTCTTTTTTTCTTTTTTTTTTTTTTGAAGGTCTGGTTCCAGAACAGGAGAGCGAAATACCGAAAGCAGGAGAAGCAACTACAGAAAGCTCTCGCACCAATTCCAGCCTGTCAGGGAGCTATGATGAGGAATATTTACCCTGGTGCTGGCAGAGGTTATCAACCCTACCCCCACCCACACAACAGTATAAACGGAATAAATCGTTACCCGCAGGTGAGCATAATTTTTACTAAATATTAATTTGTTAAATGTCAGATTTAATTAATTAATGTAATCAATTAATTTAAATTGTATATAAGTTTACATTTATTTTTTAGTATATAATCGTTTCCAATCTGTGAAAGAAGGTAGAATATAGAAACGCTGCTTTAAAGCTTCTAAATTCTTCTACCTTCAGATTGAAGAAAGCTTCTAACCACCTGCAAATCCAAAACTGTACAAAATCATTTTAAAAAAAAGTTTTAATACACTGCCGTCAGAAATTGTCCACATACATAGCGCGAACGGTACTAAAAAGCACTGCTGACTTTAAAACGAAACTACTTGTTCAAAATAGGAGCGAGGATTAGTTTTTGAACTCTTATCTTTCATTGAACCCAATAAAACTTTGAAAAAATGCATGGGTTTTCGAAATATGACTAAGAATGTTTAACGCCGACTGAAACTTGACTGACTTGACTCAGACACGCTTGGAAATGTTGGAAATCTTGGGAACCCGTGAAGATTTTTGTTGTTTCTTTGGTTTAAATCAAAGATAAGTTTTCCAAGATTACGTCTCGTCAATTTCAACTTTTTCCCACAAATTTTCTAAGCCACAGCACGAGTTGAAGTTGAGGTACAAAATCTAAGAAATTCTCGGCGGTCACCGCTCTCGCGGCTGAAGCGTTCG
>CAKNXH010000039.1:146558-180755 GCA_932178445.1 Andricus quercusramuli | reverse complement strand
AGCGGCCGACGAGATCGCCGCGGCGATCGCGTCGGCCGCGAGAGCGGTGTCCGCCGAGAATTTTAACTCGTGCTATAACTTAGGATAGTTGTGGGAGAAAAAATGAAGTTGATAGACAGTAATCTTTGAAATCTTATCTTTAACATACAACAATAAAACTTAAAAAATATTCATGAATTCCCAAGATATGACGCAGACACGCTTGGATATTTTTAATAGTATCTCGAGAATCCGTCAGGATTTTTCAAAAGTTTTATTGGCTTAAATTCGAGATAAAACCTCAAAGACTGTGTGTTAAAAGTTTCAGATTTTTTCCTAAAACTTTTCTAGTTCATGCCACAAGTTGAAATTGAGGTATACAAAATTCGAGAAATTCTCAAATTTTTTTTTTACTTTTCACGTCGTATATTCTCTTCGAGAGGTCAAAAATATCTCTATAGGAGATTATTCGGCACGGGATTCAATAAGCTTTTCAATGTTTTTTTTTAAGTTTCTCGCGCCTTTTTTGAACGAGTAATCACTTTTCAAATTCAGCAGTGATTTTTAATAGTATTCGCGCTGGTCGTACCGACAATTTCCGACGGTAGTGTATCTATTCGTATTTAATTGTATTTTGTCGTCAATTTTTGTACAAGTTTTAAGAAAAACATTCTCTTCTAGAAATGTTGAACGTTCTTGTAAACATTTTTTCCGCCAGGGAAAGTATTGAATTTTGTCTGGAATTTATACCGTTTGAGATATGTGAATTTATCTTTGAATTTATATCAGTTACCGGAGGGTTGAGACCTGTTTACAAGGATCCTAGACCGGATACAGAAATCCGGAACACGTAGATCGAGCAAATGAATTCGATGCGTTTCTCGTTAATGATTTGAACCAAGGTATCAAATTGAAGTGCACCTGAGCGTATGTAGGTATCTACATATGAGTTTCGTATAGTCGTTGCCCGGCACGAGTAAATTGCATTTGGACTAATTGGTTGGGTCGGATAGATTACCGAATGCCTATTGCATCTATTGGGCCAATAATTTCTATCATAATTCTGAAACCACCAGCAAAAACCTCGCAGCTGCTCTCCCTATTTCGATTTATATGGATTTATATATTTTTATTAACATTCCGAAATATAATTTACAATGCCGCAAGAAGACGCAATTACACAAAAAAATTATCGAGGGGGTAAACAACTTCTGAAAATGCGGTCCAGCGTAGGTGGATTACACTGGATTATATCCGGTTACTTTGGATTACCTCTATATTCAAAATTACTCTGAATTACCTAGGACTACTCGTGAGATTACTTAAGATTACTCCTAACACTAGACTCACGCAAATTTGCAAAAAAAAGGATTACTTTTTGACCAAATTGTTGAATCTGCAACATAATAGATGAACTTTTAATCAAATAGTTGAATTTTCATCGAAGAAGAATAATTTTCAACCGAAAAAGATACATTTTCAACAAAGTAGTTGAATCTTCAACTGAAATGATGAATCTTCAACTGGGATAGTTAAACTTTCAGTTAAAAAACTAATTTTCAAGTAAAAAAGAAACAAAATTTCAACATAGTAGTTTAATCTCCAACCAAGAAATGGATTTTTAACAAATTAGTTCCACGTTTATTAGTTATTGTCAGATGGCCCAGTATTTTTCGTATCAGAAGACTCGCTCTTGCCGCTTGTGATAAAAAATGTGATTTTCGGTATAAATTTAAATATCCTTTTATCAAATTAGTATACTTTTCTCGTGTTAATTGGTTACGTGCCTGACGATAACTAACGCATTTACATAATTTGAATTTTAATCGTGAATAAAAATTGACTCCAATCAAATATCATGAGCAGTGATCAAAGTGGAGTTTTTCTATATCTGCTTTTAATTGGTCAAGTCCTTTCTGGAAATAAGAATTGTGTTTTAAATACAATTATAAGAATTTTTAATTCCAATTTGGCTTACGGTGATGATTATTAGTGTATTTACCCTAGTGTTTAACAAGAAAAATGAATTTTCAACAATAAAAATATATTAATTTTCAACCAAACACTTAAATTTTCTACCGAAGTAGTTGAATTTTTAACCCGAAAAGACGAATCATTAACAAAACAGTTGAATTTTCAACCATAAAATTGTTTGTTCACAAAATAGTTAAATTTTCTACGGAGTTGATAAATTTTCAACCAAATAATTAAACTGTCAAACCAAAACAATAAATTTTCAACCAAAAAAATTAATCTTCTATTGAAAACAACGAATTTCCAACAGAATATATTAATTTTCAATCAGGAAGTTGAATTTTCAACTAAAAAAGATGAGTTTCTATTACACAAAAAGATAAGCTTTTAATCAAAAAAGATCATTTCGTAACCAAAAATGGAATAATTAATTATTTAATCAAAAAGAAATTTTTTACAAAAAAAAATCCAACGAATTTTTAGAAAAGTAGTTGAATATTCAACTAAACAGTCGAATTTGTAACTGAAATAATACTTCTGCAACCAAACAATAAATGTTTAACAAAGTAGTTAAAGATTCAATCAAGTTATTGATCTTCAAAAAATAATTTTCTTCTCAAAAAACAAATTTCTAACAAATTACATGAATTTTCATCCAAATAGTTGTATTTTCAACTAAAAAGATATATTTTTAACCAAACCTAGAATACTTAACTTTTCAGTTGAAAAAAAAAAATTTCATTGAGAAAAAATTTTAACTAAAGAAATCAATTTTCCACAAGATACGGATTTTTAATAAAAAAGAATAATTTTTTAGCAATAAGATTAATTTTATACCAAAAAAGATGAATTAAAAAAAATTATGAATTTTCAATGAAAATAATAAATTTTTAACTAAAAAGGGAAAAGTTAAATTTTCAGGTAAAAGAAGAAAACGAATGTTTTAACAATATAGCTAAATTTTCAAACAAAGAAATGAATTTTTGTATGAAAAAACTAATTTTTCACCAGAAATATGAACTTTTAACTAAAAAAGATCAATTTTAAACACAATAATAATTAAATTTCAACCAAAAAGGTGAATTTTCAACTGAAATTATCAATATTGAACTAGAATGACGAATCTTTAACTAGACTAGTTAAATCTTCAGTCAAAAAATTAATTTCCAACCAAAAAAAGAAACGAATTTTCATCATAATAGTTTAATTTACAACCAAACTTTCAACCCGAACTTAAGAATTTTTAACTTAAGTGATTTATCTTCAACCAACAAAGAAAATGAATTCTTAACAAAGTAGTTCATATTTATATTACGAATTTTGATCACAACTTCCAACATTCACACAATATTTTCTTCAAATCAGAAACATAAACGTTAAGAGAACTTCTCAACAAAATATTTGTATAATTATGTAAAAAAATAAGAGTCAACATTTTGAAAGCAATATATTGTGGGCAGTTTGAGGATAGGACGAAAAACGCTATTTTTTGTAGAAATTAGGACAAACCTTTTGTATGTACAGTTTCAGCTAGTGAACAGTACATAAAATGAGAAATTGAGAAAAAAATTCTTATTAAATTTAGAATTTTTCGAAAATATGCGAAAACAAGTTTTTTTAGATATATATACAAAAAAGTCTGAAAATACTATGAGAGATGGTATGTTGTCTTATTTTCTTTTACGTCTAGGAGAAAAAAAACAAATGTTGAAAATTAAATCATACTTCGACGACTTCCAGACCATTGAAAAGTTTTATTAAATTAATTTCCGAAAAAAAACGTATGCTTACGTTGCGAGACCAGTCTAGTCTCATCATCAGACCTTGGTTAAAGTTCGAAGTTCGGAGGAAAAAAATTAATTAGTGTATGGGCAATTGTCGAATTGAAGGCCAACTTGAAGTTCCAGTAATATAAAATTAACTTAGAAACTTGTACTGATTTTTTTTTTAATTTAATAAATACTTATTATCATCCCCTACAAAATGGTCAGTTCTTTTTTCTCATTTCTGTTCTTATTTGCTTTAACTTAATATGAGAACACACCAAACGTCATTACCGTACGGCGTCCCAACCTCACTTAGCGCACAAGGATAAACTGATTTTCTCATTTTTTAAAGACAGTAACCTGAAAAACGCTCAACGTATCAAATTTGTAAACTTTAGGTTAACATAAATTTGATGTATGCACATTTTTCTAGTCAAATAAATAATATTGTGAAAACCTTAAAGCCTGTCTCTCGATTTTTGTCATTTCAGACGTCATTACCGTACGTATTTTTTTCTATAGTGAAATATTGTAATTACAATAATGAATACAGAAATATTAAGCGTATCGTTTCATACAAGATTCTATAAAATTGAGCTTAAAATATTAACTCTTTTTTTGTGAATATGATATTAAAACTGAAATGCGCATTTTGACAACAAAAACGTCAATCCCGTACGTGCGTTAAAAACCTGCAGTTTCGGGTGAAAAAAAATGATAAAAACCTTCCCGTTACTTGCTCAACGGTGTTTTCTTTCATGAGTAGGTGGCTTTTCATGATGAAAATCAATCAAATTTGCATATACCTCAACGAATTTCTACTCCACTCTAGTACTCTACTCAAAAATAATGTCTACAAAAAAATGCCTCTTGCTCTTTTGTGATATCTTGCATCGTTCACGAGAAAAATTCGAAAATGACATTTTCAGTAAAAAATTATTCTCGCGGCTTAAAAAATGGTTTAGCTCGCATAAAGCTGATAGAATGCCTTCCTCAAGCAGAAACTTTGAAAAAATATTGCAAACAATAAAACAGGTGGGCTTTTCAGAACATCTTCTTTTCTTATTTTTAAAACTCGAAGAAAAAAATACAAAAGATTTTTTGCAAAACCCTACTCATTTAATTTTTTGCAATATTTGAAAAAAGTATGCTAATATACGGAAGGCTAGCCTAATCTAAAAAACACCATATTTCGTCGCCGAAAAATTCTGCGACTTGAAGTGTAGAACCAGAATTATGGTGCGGCATTTATTCTTGTTGAAATATTTTGTTTGATTAATGTATTTTTTGAAAAAGTAGTTTTATTACAAGAGAAAGAAATTCTATGAAAATTTTCTGAATTAGAACTAATAATAGTGTACAATAAAAACAGTTTACAGATTATGGCACTAAAATTCTTTATTCGATTACTTAGATTAAAGTATCATTTCTAAGATTGGGAATATTTTCAAATAAAAACATAAAAAACTGTCTCAAGCTTTTTGAAATTCAAAATAATGGATTAAAAATGCGCAATTTAAAAATACTTTATATTTAAACAAAGTTTGGAATTATTCAATTTTTAATGCTTCAACCTTCAAGTTTGAATTAATTCATTTTGAAAGATTCGAATAGAAATCATATGATTTTCAACGTTTTTAGATCATTATTAACAATATTCATCTTAAAAATTCTTCTTATTTTTATTAATAAAAAAAAATATGTAGTTGAGACACATAGTCACCGAGGATAGGGTAAAAATGGAAGCCACGATTGAATTTGAGTTTTTTTTATGAAGGGTCCTCTTTTTATTTTTTTTACTAAAAAGAAAGTTAAGTTCTTTTTCTCAAATACCTTCCGGAGGAATCAAAACTTTATTATTAATTCGTAAAAATAAGTATTCAGTAGGTTTCAAGCGGGTACTATCTACCACGAAATAGTAATGTCCTCGAAAAATGTTTGATAACCGGCAAATTACCAGTTTGTTTTTGTTTTTAGAGCCACCCTGAAATATTTTAGATTGATATTGAGATTTTTACTGTTGGAGAACTTGTTTTTCTAACATTTTATAGTTTTTTAATTTATATAGTACACAGTAAAAACTAGGCATTCAATTTATCTGGGATCCTTTTTTGGGCATTCTAATATGATCTCACAAATAGTCTTATTTTAGTACCAGTTTCTGTCTTGTTTAATTTGCTAACTTCAGATTGATAAATGATCCGAGATAGCGAACTAAATTGATTCAGAGGGTGCATTATTTTAATTGTTCCAAACTTCACTCTTACAAAAAACAAAAAATAGATGAAATTAAAAATTCGTAAAAATTATTTTTGAACCGACACACTCAGACGTCGCGAACTTCAGCGCTATGGGTTACGTTGGTTTCTAAACTTGACAGATTAGAATTTGTTTTATCGGATTTAGTGATTGACAGATGATCCTCATTTCGAGCCTATTTCAATCCACAAATCGACCTTAATTTATTAGATTGGCGGATCAAACTGAAGTGGGATTGTTTTGTTGCGTGAACTGTTTTAATACCGAATTAAGTTCTAAACAGAATCCTAGTTTTTACAGTGTAGTCCTGACTTTGTAGAATTATGCAGTGAAATAATAAGAATTGAAGCCTTGAAAGAAATAACATTTTATCAACAAAAATTTATTTCACCGAAATTCTTGTTCAAAGAAAGTAGAAAATCCTTGGGTCGGAATCCCTTATCATACAATCAACACATTTTTGAATAGAAGTATATTTGATGATACAACTTTACCCTTGCCGAGGCTTCAATTAAGAGCTGAGAATATTCAGTACAGCAAACTGAAATATTTACACAGAAAAAAATTCTGTCAAACCCAGTGAAAAATGGCCCATGCTTGGCCCAAGCTTGGGACACAGTTACACAAACGATAGCGCGAAATTGGCCTGATAAAAATTGGTCTAAGCTTGAGATGGTATTACCTGGTGTATTACCGGATCGGGTTTTTGAAAGACCTAGACCGAAATTTTTGGATCGGGTTTCCGAATGAAAACTACTGGATCCGGACTCAAAAATATCGGTCCGGATCCAGGACATGCACATCTTTGGTTCTGGGATCTCGAATTATCCATTGCAGGGAGGTTTCCCCAATTTTTGACCATTTATAAGAATATTTATGGCATTTATCTAGCAAATTCATTAGGTTTTTGGGTGAACATCTGATTTTTTTAAATTCTTGCGACTCATATATATGCATGATAATATTGTATATTTACCAATAAAATTAAAGAGAACTGCTGAAATAATGACCAGTGTACCAACGTCCCTCATTTTTACAAGATGAAAGAAAGTGATTGGTGGTAGAAATCTATAGCATAGTGTAACAAACGAATGTTCCACAAGATATTTCAGCAACATATGTATACTAGTCGTTCTCTCATCTGTCCTTCTGAATATATTAATTCTTTCGAAAATAATTTGGAGGGGAGACGCTTACTTCTTTGAGATATTTGCAGTGCCGTATTTACATCAGATGGCTGTTTCTATTTTTTATTATTATTACAGTACAACAATTTTTCCACACGGGACTGGGAGCTTTTCTTTTAGTCCTATTTCCTCCGAGGGTGATTAAATTAAAGCTTTTGGGATGTAGAATTAACATTGAAAATAAAATTGTCAATATGATGGTTTTACTTTTTTACATAAGTGGCACCGAAAAACGCCAATCCTCAAAAGTACGCCAAAATTGATGTAGTTTTGAGTTTCAACAAAAACGAGCTTTGCAGACTCATTTTGAGAATCTAGGGGAAATTCATCATTTGGAGACTGCTTCTTTCTTATTTTGAGTATCGTCGTGTGTTGGGCTGTATTGGCATCCACCTGTGAAGAGGATGTTCTTTTTCGTTATTTGGACGAAATAAATAGTAATGAGAGGGTCAGTTATAATAAAAATTGCCTAATTTCCAGTTTTTTTGCATTTCACAAAGCGTATTAGTCACATAAAAGAAAATTTGTACTTAATAGTGCTAGGCTTAGCTTAGTCATGACCGACTGCATACAACTTGAAGCCTAAGCGCTCGAAGAAATTCGGATTAGGACATTGTAAAATATTATGTATGTACTCTAGGGTGGACCAGAAATGCATTGGAAATTTTTGTTCCATTCTTAATGAATAACGCCCGGAAATTTGTTCGAATCTACCCAAGAATAAATCCATTTTTTTTAGACAAAAATGATTTTTAGAGGTGGCGCAAGCCCCATGAAGGTTAACATGTATTTCCCATGAGAAAAAAAGACGGTTTTGTAAATTTCATTCAGAATCCTCAACATTAACTGAATCGACTTCAAACTCAGAAAGCAAAAATAATTGTTCAAAGAAATTATTATTGTCTTTAGCTATCTTCTCCTATATTAATACAAGATAGTTGCGGTTTTCTCTGAATTTTTTAACTTTTGTCCATTTTTCAATTAGAGTGAAGTAAAAAATAATTGAAGTTCACAAAAATAATTGTTAGAAAAATTCATTATTATTATTAATAATATTCTCTTTGCTTAGTGGTAGAAATTCTCGCTTTTTTCTGACATTTTTAACTATTTGTCTTCTTTCACTTAGAGTTCTAGAAAGCTGTGGTTTCTTCTTAAATGTTTAATTTGGCTTTGCTTTTTCAGTTATAAACAAATGATAAATAAACGTTAGAGAGAAACATATTTTAAAAAATCTCCTTCTTTTTCGTGAATATATTTTGCCGGAGGGGGGCTGATATCAAAATATGTTTAATTACAAATTTTTCTTTTACGCTTTGCAGTCCAATTTTCTTCGGGGTAGCTCAGATTGAAGTTCTGGATATGCAGATTTGAGATGAAGAATGAAATTTGCTATATTATATTCTTTTTTTTTTTTATTTTAGGGGTAAAAAATAAGAAAAATAACAAAAATTAGGGAAATTTGTTTACTCAGACCCCTTTTTCTGGAAGCCTTTTTTTAGTCCAAATAAAAAATACGAAAATTTGTAAATATTTGTCTTTTTAGACCCCTAGTCTAGTAACATTTTTTAGTACGATTTTCCTCACTTCACAGAACTTACTTGAAAGCCTTATGTGAAGTAAAATATGAATCATATTATAAAATGTATCATTTAAAATACGAATTGACTGTGGTTTATTCCTGGTGGTTTAAAAAATATAATAATCAATAACTTGAAGATTCAGGAATAATTACACTCTTTTAGAATGATCACAAAAGCAAAGTCTGCATGACTATTAGTTTGAATGTGGTAATTCAAAAGTTCAATTTCTCTTTCTTTATAATTATTAATAGATAAATTAATAATTTTTTTGTTTCAGATGGGAACGACATCGTATCCCAGTATGACTCAACCGTTTTCCATGTCGCATTCCGCATCGAACATGTCGGCAGTTACTGGCATGCGACAAGATGCAATGGGTGAGTAAACAATATATGTATATATATATATATATATATATATATATATATTGCATAAAAAAATTACTACTAAATCCTATATTCGAATTTCCCTGACATTTTCTGAATTTTCCCTGATCACTTTTTCATTTTCACTGACTGTTCTAAATTTTTCCTTTAGATATCAAAACAACCTTACACATAGCAAATCAATTATGTAAATGGAAAAAAATTTGTTTATAAATTCTTTTTGAACAATTTCAGTGACAGCTGTCATGCAACTCAAAAAGATACATTTTGTAGTAAAAATGTGTGGGACAGTTGATATTTCCATCAAAAAATATTTTAATTTTCAATAAAGACAGTTGAATGAACTCAAAAGAATACAAACTTTCAATTAAATAAATAGATTTCCAGCTGAATAGTTAAAAAAGTTAAATAGTTAAATTTTCATTAAAAACATAAATTTCCAACCAAATAAATTTGTAAAAAATCGGTTAAACTTTCAACCAAACAGATGGAATTTCGAACAAGAAAATTAAATTTCAATGAAAAAAGATAAATTTTCCACAAATAAGGAAATAGTTAAATTTTCAGTTGACGAAATAAATTTTTAATTGAAGAGAGGAGTCTCCAATGAAAAAAATTATTTCCTAACCAAATACTTGAGTTTTCAAACCAAAAGATAAATAACCTACCAAAAAAGACAAATTTTTGACAAAATACATGAATTTTAAACTAAAAAAGAAACGTTGAATTTTCAGTTGAAAATGAATTTTTAACAGAACAGTTCAGTTTTTAACAAAAACAATAAATGTTTAACCAAAAAGATGTTGTTACAACAGAGATTACTTTTCTGGCTAAGGAGACAAATTTTTAACAAAATAGCTCAATTTTTAACCAAGGAAATGAATTTTTAATCAAAATGATTGAATATTCAACAAACAAAAATTGTTTTTTAACCAAATAGTTAAATTTCCAACCCAAAAGTTGAATCTTCTATAAAAAGAAATTTCAACAAAATATATGAATTCGCAAGCAAATAAATTGAATTTTCGATGAAACAGTTGAAATTTCAAACAAACGGATGAATTTTCGAATAAGAAGATTGAATTTTCATGAAAAAAGTATAATTTTTCACACAAAAAATTAAATAGTTGAATTTTCAGTTTGAAAAATGAATTTTTAATCGAAGAGATGAATCTTTAAGCAAACAAATTAAATGCTAACAAAATAGTTGAATTTTCAACCCAAAATATATATATATATTGTATAGGAAAAAAGACAAATTTTCAACAAAATATATCGATTTTGAACTGAAAAATATTTAAACCAGAAAGAAAATGAATTTTCAACAAAATAGTTCAATTTGAAGCATGAAGAATTAGTTTTTTTCTGATAAGATTAATTTTCTACTAAAAGAGACGAATTTTCAACAAAATAGTTAAATTTTGAACTAAAAGAGATAAATGTTCAGTAAAACTAGAATACTCAAATTTTAAGTTGGAAAAATAAGTGACCAACCAGAAAAAAAAAAAAAAAAATTTCAACAGAATAGTTTAAGCTTCAACTGAAGAAATGAATTTTTAACCAAAAGGATGTTTCATCTAATGCGATTACTTTTTCACCAAAAAAGACGAATTTCCAACAAGATCGTTGAATTATCACCTAGACCAGATAAATTTACGGCTTAAAATAAAATTGTTGAATTTTCAGTAGAAAAATTAATTTTCAACGAAATAATATGAATCTTTAAAAAAAATAGTGCAATTTTCAACTAAACAGATTAATCTCTAACGAGGAAAATACATTTTCAACCGAACATTACTTTTTTACAAGAAAAGACAAATGTCCAACAAAACAGTTGCATTGCCACGCACATTAGATACATTTTTTAATTAAAATTAAAAAATTAATTTTCAACAAAATGAAATAAATTTTAAAGTAGATAATTCAATTACCAACCAAACAGATGCATTTTCAACCCAATAGATAATTTTCAGTCGAACATGGAATACCTGAATTTTCTGTTAAAACATTAAATTAAACAAAAATAATTTAGAAAAAATAGTTGAATTTTGAACAAAAACAAGGATTTCCAACTGAGATTATGAATCATCAACCTAAACAATGAATTTTCAACAATGTAGTTGAATTGAACCAAAAAAGCACAAATTGAAAAAAAGTTGTGCTTGTTAACCATAAAATGAAATTCGTACCAAAGTAGATGATGTTTCAATCAAAAAGACTAATTTTCAACAAAATAGTTAAACTTCAACCAGAAAGAATTACGTTTTAACTAACTTGTTGAATTTTCAAGAAAATAATGAAATTAACTTCAACTTTAGTTTACCGCGAAATTCCCTAACTCTGTCCGGTTGTCCCTGACATTTCCTGAGTTTACGTGACCATCAGTCTTAAATTCCGTGACTTTGCCAGACAGTTTTAAATTCTCTGATTTTTCATAATCTGTAGAAACCTTGACAAAATAAAAAATTAAACATTAGATCATTTTAATAATCATTGGTCGTATTCACCATTTCTTTCCGAGTATTCTGAGGCTGGGAGACCAAATTTAAAATAGTAAAGTAAACTTAGTTTCAAACAAGCTTGAAAATTGAATTTAGAACTTTGAGCGGATTTTATGAAAGAAGATCAGAATAAAATAAAAACGAAAAATTGAATTTGGTAATCCACCTGGGAGATATGAGATGATTAATCGACGGTAAATCGTTGATAAAAGCTGATATCAGTGAAGAGGCGCGCAGTCGATAGGCAATTCGCGAATAGTCTTGATTCGATTTAGAAGCGATATTCCATCTTGCGCCGGAAATGATGTAAGACGGCGCTTCAGCGGAAATGGAGCGTCTTGAAGCAAACGGTTTTCGTACCCAGAAGGTTCACAGATTCGCTACGTTTCCGGTCCTTCTTTTACGAACTTATTCGATAATATGAGGTCACCATAGGAACCTCCTTCGAATTGGATGTTTAGCAAGATTCTGAAATTTGCTTCCTCAATTTTTATTTCATCGTATGGACTCATACTGTTAGGTTATTACTAAATTTTCATCATTATCATTATTACTGAATTTTTTTTATTGGAATAAAATATGGGAAATGAGTTGATCTTATAATCACAGGATGTGAAACATCCCCTCTTATCGGTCGAAGATAGCCAATTACAATTGGAGGGATCACCATACGTCCCCATTTCTACCTAATCTCCCTTAAATTCGAAGAATCCCATGAAACAAGTAAAATTGCGAATTTGGACCGAATTTTTTCCCTTTCTAGGGTGTGGTCGGGTGTCATTCCGTCCGTCGTACATTTTTCCCTGGAGTCGGGTAGGGGGAGTAAGAGGGAATTTAGCGAGGGGAAGAAGGGAAAAGTACAAGAAGGGAAGTAGGGCAAGTGATGGGAGCGGAAGTGAGGAGAAAAGAGTGCTGGGGGAGTAGAAGAAATGATAGGGTGAGCGGAGGGAAGTGAGAGGAGGGATAGTATGGTAGTGCGGGTCAGTAGGGAAGGGGGTGTGGAAATAGAGAAGGGTGTATGAGGAAAAGTAGATTAGGTATAAGTGGGTTGATAGGAAAGTTGGTGGAGGGATAGGCGGGTGGGGAAGTGTGAAGAGGGAATTATGTGAGTAAGGGAAATAGGGAAAATATAGGAAAAGAGGGGGATTTTTTACTAATTTTTTTACAGGGTTTCTATTTTCTATTCAGTTTTTAAGAATCTTAAACAGATATTCAAGACGTTTGAAAACAAAACGTTTTGAGAGGGATTATTTTTAATGAGAACCATTTCAAGTGTTTTCTTAACGATTTATTTGCTAATTTTGTGAACTTGTAGGACATCTTCAACATTTTCAACAAAAAAGTTGAATCCTCAACAACAGCAGATTAATTTTCATCCAAACAACCAAAATGATCAAAGATAGGGGGAATGAGGAGATTTGTCAGAAAAATAGAGGAATAGATGAATACTTCAGCAAGCAGTTAAATTTTTAACCAAAACGATGAATTTTTAGCAAAAATATTAAAGTTCTATGAAAGAAAACGAATTTACAACAAAAAAATTACATTTTCAAACAAAGATATGGATTTTCCACTAAAATGATTTATCTTCAACAACATCAAATTAAAATACAAGTCAGACTTTTTAATATTTGTAGAATTTTAAATTTGAGAAGACGATATTAAACAAAAGGAGGTGAATTCTGAACTAAAATAATTGATTTCTCTGCCAAGAAACAAAAAAAATTTCAATCGCGGAATTGTTGAATTTCTAAACAAAAAATAAGATGAATTCTCGACGCAAAATGTGATAGTTGATGTTTCATTTAAAAAAATTAGTGTTGAATTTAAAAAAACTGAATTCATCCAAAAAAAGACGAATTTTAAATAAAATAGTTGAATCCTTAACCGAAGCAAATTAATTTTCAATCAAACAACTAAAATGCTCTAAAAATAGGGGGAATAAGATATTTTCGAAAAATTGAATTCTTTAAAATAAAATGAATGTGGGTGCTATATTACAATCCATACAAAAATGCTTTATATTCTTAAGAAATCAAGTAAAAATATTGCATTTCCAACAAAATAGATTAATATTTAACCAAACATTTGAATTTTCAAGCAAGAAGATTAAATTTCTAAAAAAAAAGATGTATTTTGAACAAAATAGATCAATTTTGAACCAAAGATATGGATTTTCAACTAAAATAATGAATCTTCAACAACAACAATGTAAAAAGAATGTTTAGAAAAGTAACCAACTTTTCACCAAGTAGTAGAATTTTAAACCCAAAAAGACGAATTTTCAACAAAATATTCAAATTTTCAAACAAAGAGGTGAGTTTAAAAAAAAGAAGATTGTTGAATTATCAAACCAAAAAGAATAATTTTCTACAAAACAGTCAAATTATCAATCAGAAAGTATGCATTTTCAACAACAAATGTTAGTTTTCAACAAAACAGGTATGTTTAAAAAAAAGAAATGAATTTTCAAATAAAATCATCAATCTTAAAAAAAATCAATTCTCACCAAAGTGTATAGTTTAACTTTTAAAAATTGAAAACAGTTGAATTAATAAATAAAATAATTGTTAATAAAATAGTTGAATTCTTAAACAAGACATATTAAATTTTATCCGAACAGTTGCACATTGAATAAAAAAAATATGAAATGTGTACTAAAAGAGATGATTTTTCAAACCAAAAAGAAGAATATTCAACTTCTAAACCAAAAACCATTTTTCAGTCAAGAGAGAAAAAAAATTTCAGCTAAATTATTGAATTTTTAGGCCAAAAAGGATGACTTACAAAAAATTGTTACATTTTCAACCAAATAATGAAAAAAAAAATAATTTATGACCCAAAATATGAGGGGAATAGGGGAAAGAATACGAAGCCTGCGATAAATAAAGAGGAATTTTGATTCATTTTTAATACTTTTAGAATATAATGTTAGGAAACTGGAAATATTGTTTAGAATATAAAGTTAATTTTTCGCTACAAAATTTTAGGTCCTGAATACCTCAGATTAAAAATGTTCAAATATCCAAGATTCGTGAAATTCTTTAAAATCCCTTAAAAAACTGCGAAAATCCTTGAGATCTTTAAAATTTCTTATTATCCTTTGAAATTCATGAAAAGCCCTTAAAATCGGTTAAAATACTTGAAATTCTGTGAAATATTTTATAATCATATGAAATCTTTTGAAATCTTTTAAATCCCTTTAAAATTAATTGAAATCTTTTAAATCGTGGATATGATTCAAAATCTTTTTAAATCCCTTACATTATCCCTTATATTAAAATATTTCAAGAACCATCATTCAATTTCCTCGAAATCCCTTAAAATCCTTCACAATATTAAAAAATCCGTTGGAAATCCGTTGATCTCTTAAAGAGTCATCTAAGTTTGGAATCTTTTGAAATCTCTCAAAATCCCTTGAAATCTGCTGAAATTCTTTCAAATCTCTGAAAATTTTTCAAATCTTTTGAAATCTTGTTTAGGATGAAAATAATTGATATATTTTTCATATATTGAGAAAAAATTTAAAATTTCATGGATGAACCCTCCCCCCCCCCCCCCCCCCCCCCCCCCCCCCCCCCCCCCCCCCCCCCCCCCCCCCCCCCCCCCCCCCACAACAATTTCAAAAATTATGCTTATACTTAATTAATGGGTTTACCCCTCCATAAACGAAAAATCTAATCTAACAAAACGGACAAAACCACCACAAAATGCTCCTATTGCAATTCCTAAAAACCAAAAAATGTGTTTCTTTGGAAAAAAGTGTGAAAGAGGAAAGAAAAATGAGAAGGCAATCCACCCCTCCTTCTCTTTTTTATTTCTTTTGTCTTTTTTATTTTTATTATTATCAAATCACAATATGAAAGCATTTGTAATATTAACTTTACTTTCCTTAAAGCTAATTCATTTTTGTTATTGTTTTAGGAATGTCTGCTGAAGATGAATGGTACAACAAAAGCATCTCGGCCCTGAGAATGAATACAGCTCATCATCCGAACCTTGCTGCGCCGATGTTGCAATACCAAACATAATTTTAGGCGACGAAGGGCACGAAGAGTTCTCCGATGAAGGATGAAGAAGGACCTTCGTTTCTTTCGTTCGGTACTACAAATAAGTTACTGACTGCCATGTCGAGTCAGTGGCTCGACCAGCAAAATGGTCGATTTCGAAATCCGACATGAAAACCTCAACCATGATATGTAAACGAAATCCTCATTTTTCCGCGCCAGGCAGTCGCAGAAGACGGTACCAATATGGTACCAATGTGGAATTAACTTTTCAATGTCCAACCTGCACCGAAAGTATGTCTTTTCGTGAATGTAACGTGTGCAAAAAGAGGATTTTTTCCTCTCGGATACCAAGTCGGAAGCAAAAAGCTACTTTGCGTCCGCTTAGTCAGTCTCCGGGCGGAAAAATCTACTTTTCGTCAATCGCCTTCTTTCCGCCCATGATACAAAATGTACTAATAGAGGTCAATTTTGTATGCTTGAAGCCTCTACTTTAGTGTGGAAAAAAGTACCCTGAAGTTTCTATAGAAGACCAAAATGTGAAGAGTATATGCAGAATTTTATCTACTTCTTAGGGTTTCGTTGCCGCGGGCAGAAATCCTTATAATTTTGGTCGGTTGTCCATCCTTCCGTCGTACTTTCTTCCCATGAGGGAAATTAGGGGAAGCGAGAGTAAATGAGGGAAGTGGAAGTAGGGAAAGTGAGGGGTGGAGAAGTGGGGGAAATAAGGGAAGGGGAAGTAGGAGAAAGGAGAGAAGAAGAATTAGGGGAGAAGTTAGGGAATATGAGGGGAAAGAAAGTAGGGGACATCAGGGTACACGGAAGTGAGGGAAGGGAAGCAAGGATAACTTATGGGAGGGGAAATGATTGGAGGTGAGGGATGGTAGGGGGGGCTATTAGGGTAGTGTGGGTAAGTAGGTGAGGGGAAGGGGAAAGTAAGCTCGGAAAGTAAGGAGGGGGAAGTAGTGGAGAGGGGAAGTAGGGGAAGTATAGGAGGGTGAGGCAACATTTTCAACAAAAATTTCAGTTACCCGGTGCAAACTGTTTTCAAAAACTTCAGGGTATTTTTTCCATACTAAAATAGTTGCTTTCAGCGAAAAAAATTGACATCTTAAGTTAATTCCACCTAAATGTACAATCTGACTGGACTAATAAAGCCCAAAAAAAAGGATGAGCTACTTCGACGCCTTGGCAGTAATGAAGGAACGCATTTATTCGCACAAAATTGTGCAATTTATCTTCAAAAAGAGCCTTTGGAAAAGAGACTATTGATTCTGATGAATATATTTCGGTCGCCATTAATATTACTCTACACACCGAGAGATCCTCGATAAAACTTTTTTTAAAAGGTCAAAAAAACCCCCTGTTTACGAATGTCCTGGCCGTTTTTGCAAAATCCTGATCAGTTGTTGGTTAACCAATATTTGATAATTTTTAACATCTTTGAGCAAAATAAAACTTGTTTGTTTCATACAATTTTTTTCGTAGAACGAACCGCTTTCAAGTATTAGCTTTATCAACAAATTATTATTTATAACAAAATTGATATATTTGTAAGTTTTCAGAAACTACTGCCAAAAAAATTGGAACTTGTTTATTTCATTTATTTTTTTATTTCGTGTATATTTCGTGGTCAAATGATCACTGAACCGGAAAAATAGGGAAATGGCAGTGAATTTATTTTTTGACCGAGAATTAAACAACATTTCAGAAAATAATGTATTCAGTCACTTTTTTAATTATGAAATTATTTAGTATACAATGCGTAATTTTTAAATCTTTTACTTTCAAAATTTTCCATTTCAGTTCTTCATTTTCAAGCCCACATTTTCAATTCAAAAATTTTTCAAATGCCGTTTTTAATTCTTAAGCAATCGGAATTTAAAAGTGTCTTAAATTTGAAAAAAATGAAAAACGTTTCAAGTTGATTAACTGTAAATATAAATTAATTGATAATTTTTAAAAGTTCGAGGATTAAAAAATCATTGATTTTACAGATATATTTCAAATTTAGTTCAAATTTAAACAACTGACGGATACTAACGTTAAAAATGGAACTGTTTAAATTAAAAAACATATGTGAATGTCCAATTTAAATTTCATAAATTATTTTCAATTAATGACAAAATTTTAATCAATAGATAAATAATTGAAAACTTGTATTCAATTTAAAATCCTATTCAAATATAGTTTCAGTCTAAAATTTTTCATTTCAACCCTTTCAACTTAAAATTTTTAAATTTAAACGAAGAATTTTTAAAAAATATTTAGCAATATTTGACTGTTTAATTAGAATAAGCCTTTATGAATTAAATATAGGAAACTAAACAATACGAAACTGAATACTTTGAAATAGAAAGCCTTTGAATTGTTAAAATTTCAAGGTGCTAAATTTATTCTTTGAACGTTAAAATATTTCAATTGTTAGATTTAAACAATTTTATTTGTGTAGTTTAAAGTGTTGAATTTTGATACATGAATAAAAGTTGAACAATTATTGATTTGAAAACTACTGAAAATAAAAATAGATTAACTTCTAATTTTACAATTTTTTTAATCGTTCAATTTGCGTTTGAATTCCAAATTTTTGAAGTTTTAATTTTCAAAGTTTTAAGTTCAAAAGAGTACGTTCTTCATTGCTTTAATTTGCTTTTGAAAATTGTTGTCGGACCGGGAAAAAATCAAGAATTTGTGTCCTCGATTAAAACGGCCACCTTGAAACTTCCTTTCATAAATTGTTGTGATAAATATAATCATAGAAAAATTCTATTGAAAATAGCTATTCTTTAACAAACAAAAATCGTGGAAGGAAATTTCCTTTCGATCGGAATATTTCCTTTTTCTTTCAAGAGACTTGACTTCGAAATACATATATAAAGTACAAATTTTAATTTTTTTAAAGAAATTTCTTCTGAGATGCAATTCAATTTCGTTAAAAAAAAACAATTGCTCATAGCGTTAAAAAAGTTTTAAAAAACGATTTATTTTGCCCAAAGATGTTATGAAAGAGTTTGAAAACTTTTCTTCAAATAAATAAGACAATTTTTAAACAAAAACTGAACAGAACCAGTCAGTGCATACGGTTTGATATGTTATAGTATATTTTTTTTTTCATTAAATAAAAAATAATTCCAAAGTAAATCAAATCATTACAAATGGAAGAAAAATTGTTATTGGAACAAAAAAAAGATTTTTTTGAACCAAAAAAATTCTTTAAATCAAAGAAATTTTTGACTGGGAGCCAATGAATATTTTTATTTGTATTAAAATTTTTTTTTTCAATCAAAAAATCTTTTTTTCTGAGTATAATAAAGAAAATTCATCAGAATCAATATTATTTCGAGTACAAAGGAAATCTATGCGCTTCGCGCTAGTCAAAATCTAGTCCCAATGATAATTTTTTAGTGTTTATCGTCACGAGTCTATGTCATTGAGATCGCCTATTTTTCTTATGAATAACGTTCGTTAAATCGCTCTTGCAAAAGTAAGAGCATTATATATTGTATTTAAGTAGACGCGTCTACATGTCCAAGAAAGTTTACATAATTAATACGACAATGAGAAACGCTCGATTCGACCCAGGTGAAAAAAAAACTGTATTATGTAAGATCTATATATAATTTTCATATAAAAATGAGGCCCTGAAAGTTATATAAGCTTAAAATATTACTTTCGACTAGAGAAATTTTCCAAGCTTAGATAATTTTTGTAAGCCCAATTTTATGTACATTTTTTACCTGAGGAGAATATTAAATCAGTTTTCAGATTCTCAACCGAGTGTGAAAAACGAAAACGCAATTATAAGTCGTGTAGAGGGTGTTTTTTCCTATTTAAAAATGTATTGATTGTAATGTTTATTAAGAGATATAATCAAGAACACAGAAGAAACTGGTGGTACGAGAAGTTGCATGTAATCGGTTAAGCAGGGTGAAGGCGAGGTGGGAACTGCAAACTGAGGTAAACTTTCCGCGGCAGATCACATATATCTCCGGCGGACTTCGCTGGAGGCAGCACTTTACAGGTCTGTCCACGGAAATTTAACCTCAGTACTCCACACTGAGGTAAACTTTCCGCGGACAGGCGATATTTGTGATTCATCGCGGAAAGTTCACCTCAATTTGGTGAACCCACCTCGCGTTTCCCCCGCTTGACCGATTACCTGCGACATTTCGTACCCTCAGTTTTTTCGGTGGAATAGAATTTTTGGAAATTTGTGTATTCTCTATAACTAATAAATTTGATTTTTAATCTTTGTGAATTAAATTGTGATTGTAATTAAAAATAAAATTGTATTTGAAATTCACCCTCTGCAGGACTTGCGAAAATCAAACTGAAAGTACTATACAGTTGCACGCTCTTTCATTAGTTTCTTAACAACGATCTTCGGAAAAATTTCGTTAAATTAAACATAAGAGAAGAGTAAGAAAAAAGCGTTGTAAATAAATGAGGGAGATAGATACGTATATAGTATATAATCAGCAGATATCCTAGCGTATGCGATTTTTCAATGTCCTTTTAAAAGTGTATGCATACCTTCAAATAAACTGTTAGGCAATTTGTTTCTGTGCTTTTGTTGTTAAGAATTTGAGAACGACGGTGTTTTGCGTTCGAAATTTGAGCGACGCCAGAGTATTTTAAGACGAAGTTTTAGTTCCTTAAACGAAAATAAACTGAATTGTTAAACGCAAAATAATAAAATATTCAGATTCAAAAGTTTTCATTTGAATTTAAAGTAAAATTAAATTAATAATAATTTAATAGACTTCTAAGTAAACTCATTTTACTGAATTACAAGTGATTCAGTTCGACTGAAATAAAAGCATATTCAAATTAGTTTATTTGCATTCAGTGATTCTACCTGAAATCTTAGTAAGAACAAAATTAAATTCCAGCAAACTCAACTGAATTTTTGGGAATTAAAAGTGATCTCAAAACTGAAATTAACAGATATTAATTTTTATTTTTGTATCAAAGGAGTTTGTGGTTCGTGTCCAAGCCGAGGTGATTTTTTCTCATTCCTTTTAGAAACCTCGATCAAAATTTATAATCTAACAATTTAGGATTAAAATAAAAAAACAAGAATTCACTGAATTTGAAAGTGCAAACAAAACTCAAGTCTAGAAAAATTAATTTCACTAATTTTAAAGTATATTCAATCAAATTCAATGTGAAATTAATCCAAATTTTATTTAATTGAAATTAACGCAATTCAAAAGAATTGAGATTTAGTCCAAGGAGAATGAATTCAATTGTAATCAAAGTGAATTTAAATGAGTTAAGAATAAAATCAATTGATTTCCATATTTTTTTAAATCAATTCATTTGAGGTTTTTTCAATCAAAATAAAAATTTTTTAAATTATAAATTTGACTGACTTTAAAGTATTCAGACTTCGCAATTTTAATTTTTAACCCAAAATGGATTCGTTAAATTTTCAGATAAAAAAAAATTTTATCTGGAATGAGTAGATTTGAATAAAAAAATATGAGTAGTCAATGCACAATGTTATTGTCGACATTTCAACCAAAAAAGACAAATTTTCACATGAATAATTGAATCCTCAACCAGAACAAATTATTAATTTCCAACCAAAGTTGCATTTTTAATTTAAAAAAAAAATGAAATTGCTATCAAAAGAGATGAATTTTTAATCCAAAAAGACGAATTTGTAACAAACAAAGAACGAATCATCAACAAAATAGTTTCAACCGAAGAGATCAATTTTCATCTTGAATGATGAATCTTCAGCCAAAAAATTAATTTTCAACACAACCAATAAATTTGAGACAAGTAGTAGAATTTTCAATAAAAAAAGATTGATCCTGAACGGAAAATGTAATAGTTGATAGTTCATTCAAAACACATTATAATTTCAAAAATAAAAAACGGTTGAATTCAACCAAAAAAGATTTTTCAGCCGAAAAAGAAGAAAAATTTAACCACATTGTTGAATTCTCTGAGAAACAATTGAATTTTCAACTCAAAAATATGAATTTGCAACTAAAAACCGGTGCATTTTCAACATAATAAATTTTCAAGCGAATAGTTGAATTTAAAAAAGAATTAATTTTCAAAGAAACAAGACAAATTTTCAATAATATATGTAATTGAATTTTTAAGAACTTCTCAATCTACTGAGATGAATTTTCAACCAAATGATTGAATAAAGTTCAAGGAACAGTTAAATTTTCAAGCCAAAAAAATTACTTCTACCAAAAGAAAAGGATTTTTAATACAAAAGGCAGAATTTGCTATCCAAAAAGAATAGAAGACTATCCAAAAGGGTTGATTTTTCGACCAAAAAAAGATGATTAAAAAAAAGTTTTCAACAAAATAATTGAATTTGCAACCAAATAGTTGAATTTTCAAGCCAAAAAATTAGTTTATACTGAAAAAGAATTTGTAATACAAAAGGCAGAATTTTGTATCCAAAAACACGAATGTTTAAGAAAATAGTTGATTTTTCGACTAAAAAAAGACGATAAAAATATATTTAAATTGTCAACAGCATAATAATTAAATTTTCAACCAAGTAGTAAAGTTTTTAACCAAAAAAAATTAATTCTGAACCTAAAAATATAAAAGTAGACTTTCAAACCAAAAATTCTATTAATTCAATTCGAGAAAATGGGAAAGTTTCTTTAAAATGGGGAAAAAAGGGGAATACTCTAAAAAAAGAAGAGAGAGGGGACTAGGTAAAAGAGTGTGAAGTCTGAGTATATTGAATCAAATTCATTAAATTAATCTCAATTTAATTTCACTGAGTTCAATTTAAATTAAGTAAATAAAAATTGAATCCAAGGAGAATTAATTTAATTTAAATCAAAATCAGAGAAATTTTAAATAAATTCAAATTCAGATTAACAAAATTATTATTTTATATTTTAAATAATTATTAATAATCTAATTATTTTAATTATCTAAAATGAAGATTAAATTAATAATCAATATTGAAAATTATAAACTAAATTTAATCGAAGTTAATATATTTTCAAATTTTATTTAATTAATTTTTTTTTTGAATTATTGATGATTAATTAATATTTCAAATTATTAATAAGTAATTAATTATTTTTATATTACTAATTATTTAAAATCAATTCAATATTGCGTTCAACGTAAATTAAATTGAGTTTAAGATGAATGAAACTCAATTCTGAAACTGACACCCGAAATTCGAAAAAATGTTATGATTAGGGTTTCGTTGCCCCGGGCGGAAACCCTTATACTTGCGTTCAGGTATCCGTCAGTCCGTCCGTTGTACTTTTTCTAAGAAGGGGAAATAAGGGGAGGGGAAGTAGGGAAAATTAGGGATGGGGAGTAGGAGAAGTGGAGGATATAAGGGAGGGAAACTAGGGAACGTGAGGGGAAATAAGGGGGTAGGGGTAGTGATGTGGAGTGAGGGAGTAGAGAAAGTCAGGGAAATTAGGGGGTATGGGAAGTGAGGAGAAATGAGTGGAGGGAAAGTGATAGGAAATGAGGAGAGAGGCAATGTAAGGTGAGGAAGTAGAGGCATTTTTTTATGGAAGAGTAAGGAGGAATCAGGGGTGCAGTAGTAGGGGAGGGCAACTGATGGATGTGGAAGGAAAGTGGGGGAAAGGGAGTTTGGGAAGTGAGGAGAGGGGGAGGTAGAGGAAGAAATTCGGGAAGGGAGGGGAAGCAAAGGTTGAAGTGTAGGAAGGGGAAATAGGGGCGGAAAAATATGGAAAGGGGAGGTTTGAACGACTTAATTATTGTCTTAATAAGCTACGAAACCCTGTTTTTGTAGGCGCACGGCGCCTACTTTGACTTTTTTTTTTATTTTGCGTTTAACAATTCTTCAATTTCAATTTATTTATTAAGTTTAGATTTATATTGCGAATCGTCCGTTTTCTCTGGCGTCGTTCAGTCGTGATATTTGGAGTCTGTCCAATCGACTATTGTCTATATTGGTGTCACTTTTCGATAACTGTCTACTCATTATAAGGACTCAAGAGTGAAAAAAACTGCAGAGAGCTGCATTCTTTTGTGCACACGACGAAAATTTCCTTGCAAAGTTGGTAAAAGCTTTTTTAACAAAATGAACCTTTTTTTTATCAATTCACTAAAATAAAAAATATCGGCCGATAATTTTCCTAACTCTGCAAAGAATTTTTCACTTTCTCCTGGGATGCAGTTTATCCGCGACCTTTCAGAATATCGCTCGCGAAAATGTTCCTAAAAAGTTTGTAACATATCAGGTGCTCGCGTGGTTAGATGAGCGAACGAACTGAAGACGAGCAAATGAACAACATACGGAAAATTAGAAAAAAAAAGGTTTAAGAATAGGGAAGTTTACCAGTTCCGTGAAAATTCAAATTGGATCAATGAAAAATTTCTTTTTTTTGTACAAATTAATAATTAAAGTTGATATTTTATTCGTTAAACAAAGTAAAAATGTAAGTCATTTAGTTTGAAGAAAAAAAATCTATAGTTTAATTACTGGTCAGTTTTTCTTGAATAATTCAGAATTTTCAAAATTAGTGAAATTTAGAAGGAAAACTGAAAGAACGTTTCAAAGTACGTATTTTCATATTTTCTTTCTATTTTTCAGACAGAATAGTTGATTTTTCAACCAGTTACGGTAGATTTTGAACCAAAAATGGAATAGTTAAATATTGTCAACCTAAAACTAATTAAAAAAAAAAAGAATTATGAACAAGTATTTTCAACTAAAGAAAAGAATTTTTAGCAAAACAATATAATTGTTAAATCAAATATAGAGGAGTTTATTTTTCAACTAAAAAGATGAATTTTCAAACAAGAAGAATGATTTTCTAGTAAAACGACCAATTTTCTGTTCAAAAAATTAATTTTCACAAAAAGAAAACAATTTCAATAAAATAGTTGAATTTTCAACCACAGAAATGAATTTTTGAGCAGCCAAGTTGAATTATCAAACAAGAATACTTTTCTACCAATAAAGATGAATTTTCAACCACATATGTAGTTGAATTCTTAACTAAAAAATATTATTTTTCAACCGAAAATGGATTAGTTGAATAAAAATATTATTATTCCATAAAAAACGGATTCTCCATAAAATAGTTACATTTTCAAGCAAAAAGATGAACTTTCAAACAAGAAGAATAATTTTCTATAGAAAAAAGATGATTTTTGAACAAAATACAAGAACATTCAGCTAAAAAAGATGAAATTTCAAGCGAAAAAAAGCATTTTCCAGAAAATTGTTCACTTTAAACCCAAAAAAAATGAGTTTTCAACTAAAATCATGGAATTTTAAACATAAAGATTAATGTTTTGATTTTCTACAAAAAAAATCGAATTTTCGATAAAATACGTTAATTTTCTTTCAAATGGTTGAATATTCAAGAACAAGATGAATAATTGTCTACCAAAAAAGATAAATTTTCAACCAAAAATAGAATATTTAAATTTTCAGTTGAAAAAATTAGTTTTCTACTCAAAAAAACAAGGAACTTCCAACAAAATAGTTGAATTTTCAACAAAAAAAGATGAATTTTTAACCAGAAATGGAACAGTTAAATTTTGAGTTTAAAAAATTAGTTAAGAAAAAAATGCATTTTCAACAGAATATTTGCATTTCCAACCAAGGAGAAGAATCTTTTAGCTTCTACAACAAAACATGAATTTTTAACAAAATAGTTAACTTACAACCAAATAGTTGCATTTTCAACCAACAAAGATGAATTCTCAATGAAAAATTTAATAGTTGATATTTCAACAACAAAAAATTATAATTTTAAATTAAAACCGTTGCAGTCTACCAAGAAATACGAGTTTTCAACAAATTAGTTAAATTTTTTTAATGAAAATGATCAATTTTCAAACAAAATGAAATAGTTCACTTTCCCGTTAAAAAAAAAAATTGACAAAAAAAAATAATTTTGAACAAAATAGTTAAATTTTCAACTAAAGAGAAGAATCTCCAACCTATAAGATGAATGTTTAAAATATATTTCAACTTTCAACCAAGTATGTAGTTGAATTGTTAACCAAAAAGGCGAATTTTTAACAAAATACAGGATTTTTCAACTACATAGTTGAATTTTCAACGAAAAAATATCGAGTCTCCTTCACATTTTGAACAAAAAAACAACGCATTTTCGACAAGAGTAAAATTTTTAATCAAAGAGATTGATCTTCAAATAATAAAAGAATTTTTTTTTAAAAGTAGTTCAACTTTGAACCTAGCTGTTAAATTTTTAATTAAAGCGAAGAATCTTCAAGCAACAAATGAATTTTTAACAAATTAGTTAAATTTTGAATCAAAAAAGGTAAATTGTGAACGAAAAATGTAATAGTTAATATTTAAACTAAAAAAAAGATCAGCTTTCAACCAAAATAAATTATCAAATTTTCATTTAAAAAAATTAATTTCCAGCAACAACAAAAAAACACAATTTAAAAAAAAATAGTCGAATTTTCAACCAAAGAGGGGAGTCTGCAACCAATAAGATTAATGCCTAAAATGTATTTCAACTTTTAACCCAGTAGGTGATTTTTTCAGCGAAAAAGATTTTAATTTTAAATCAAATAAGGCGAAATTCAACCAAAAAGACGAATATTCGATAAAATGGTTGAATTTTCAACTAAAAAGATTTTTCAGGCAAGAAAGAATAGAAATGTCAACTAAAATATTGAATTTCCAAGCCAAAAGGACAAATGTTCTACAAAACCGTTGAATTTTCAACCCGAAATTATGACATTCGCGGATTTTCTATATAAAAATATGAATTTTTTTGAAAATTGTAGTTTGAAACGTTCTTTCAATGAAAAAGGTAATATTCCTACAATTCATAACTACGCAAGAAAAACTGACCAGTGCATAAAGTACTAAATTGTTTGGTTTCAAACTGAACGATTTACATTTTTACTTTATTTTATGAATAAACCATAAACTTTAATTATTAATTTATATAAAAAAGGGAATTTTTCTATTATTAAATTGGAATTTTTGCAAAACTCTCCTATTGTATGGGAGCGCAATTTCGGTCGAGCGCAAAATAGTTTTTAAGCAAAGGTCACGTATTGTACGTATGTGTTGTAAATAGCCTAAATAAAAATTACATTTAAAAGTATTAAATTCGCTTTTAAGTTTCGACCACGATTTATTTCTTATTTACACTCGTAGAATTATTTATATCAATGTAAAGTACAAAGCGCTATAAAATCTAAAATAATTGTACGTTCGATCACATAATAAATATTCGAAAGTAGTCTCAAGTTCACTATTTTTTACAAAGATTATTGAACTCGAAAACAGATCAATTTTTTTGAAAAATTGAAAAAACATCCTGTTATTTGTTTTTCCCAATTTTCTGTCATTTGGAAAATAAAAAGAAACAAAATTTACAGGGCAAGATTCATTCTGAGTGGAAGAACTTTACAATATCAGCAGTTTCTTATTATCTAAAATATTTACATCTTACAAATCTACTTGAAATATCAACAAGATATACAGATCGAATCTATTTCAAATTATGCAGGCCGGAAGGTGACATGTTCAGGATTGGCTTGCCAATTAAACATCTTTATTATACGTAAAAAATAAGGAAATGTATTTTTTTTTTAATTAACATAACGACATTCTTAGAAATTTTACGATTATCTTTCATTTTTTAAATTTTATTTAATTCAAATCACGTGTACTTTGGAATTTTAGTCTGCCACATTGAATCTGCCATGCAGATTCATAATCAGCGACCAAAAATATTGAAGGGTACCAAATTTCATCAAAATCCATGGAGTTTTATGGGAGTTATTCAAAGTGCGCATGCATGCGTCATTACCAGTTAACTACTTAAAACCCGTTCCATTTTTTGAGATATTGAGGTTTTTTTCTTTCAGTTTATCCAGATTTCGGCAATCTCAAAATTCACAATTTTTTTAAAAATAAAAATAAATTGTATAATTATTTCGATTGGTTGAAAATAATATTTTAACCAAGAAGAGTTCCAAAAAGACGAATTTTCAAACAAAATACATACATTTTCAACCAAATAGTTGAATTTTTAACGAAAAAGATAGATTTTCAACAAAAAAGAAGAGAATATTAAAAGTGTTAATTGAAAAAATTAGTTTTCCAAATTTCCAATATGACGCATGTATGCGTCATTACAAGTTAACTGGTTGAAAACATTTTCATTTTTCCAGATATTAGGCTTTTTCTTCTTTCAGTTTATGCAGATTTTTGCACTTTTTTCAAAAGACAGAAAAAAATAATAAAAAATGGTAAATTTATTACGATTTTATGAAAATAATACTTTAAACAAGAAGAATTGTCTATAACAAAAAATTCTCAAACAAGATACTTAAATTGCCAACCAAATAGTTGAACTTTCAACGAAAAAAGATAGATTTTCCACAAAAAACAGAATATTTAAACTTTTAATTAAAAATATTAGTTCTCGTTTCAGTTTGTGCAGTTTTTTGCACTCTTATGATTCACAAGAAAATTTAAAAATAATAAAAAATGGGACATTTATTCCTATTTTTTGAAAATAAGAAAAAACTTATTAAAAATCACAATTTCACTTTTAGTATTTTTTGCGGGTTTTTGGAAGAAAAAAATTGCTTTTGACCATTCTTTTCAAAATCTTGCCTTTTTGAGATTTAAAAGATTTTTTGTTCAACCTTATTAAGTGTTTTTCACCCTACCGAAACCTGCGGGGAAAGACCAAGAAGAAGAAAAAATTGGTAAAGCTATTTTGATTTTTTGAAAAATTATTTTTGAAATTTTCTTCAAAATCTTGCACTATTTAGAATTTTCAAGATTTTAACTTTACTTGTCCCAGTTTTGTAATTTTTTGTTTTACTCTTTTGAACCCGATAAGTAAACCTAAAGAAGAATACAAAATGGTAAAGCTATTTTGATTTGCTGAAAAATTAAAAAATTAAAAACAAAAACTTTTTTTCAAATTTTCAGGAGTGATAGGTAATCTATAGTTTTATAAATAGTTTTTGATGCATTATATAGTTATGTCCAACAAGCATAATTTCCAATAAACATGTTCAAAAACATAATTTTTTTTTCATTTAAGCAAAAACATTCTTAAAAAGTAGAAAATCATTTTAAATTAGAAAAAAATTTCCATTAAAAAAACATTTCTTTGACAAAAAAAAATGTCTTTTGAATCAAAGAAACTTTTCTCTGACTGAGAGCCAATGAATATTTTTCTTTGATTCAAAAAATTTTTCTGTGAATGAAAGAATTTTTTTTCTTCCCAAAATTTAAAGGAAAAAAAAGGTAAGTGTTTTGAGAAAATTTCGTCTTTGAATGTTTAAAAAAATCGACATAGTTTTACCACTTTTGATTATTTCTTTGTTATTCTTATCGTTTTAGAAACATGAAGAAAAAATTTGGCAAATGGGAACAAAAGAAACATTAAAATCAAAAAAATCGCAAAAAGGGCATTATAAAAAAAAATTCTTCTGAAAAACAAAAAAAAAACTAAATAGGAAATTTATCGTGAGTAGGCTATACGTATTAGTATCTATTATTCCTAAACATTTCAGAAGCAAAAAAATAGCCTGTTTGGAAATTTCTTTTTGAAAATCAGAAAGATTCAATTTTTTCTGAATTTTAAAAGAGTGCAAAAAACTAGATCAACTGAAACAATAAAAACCATAAAATCTCGAAAATGGAACGGGTTTTTAAGCAAAATTGACAAAAAAACTCATTTCACCCTTAAAATTTCAAAATAATGGTAAAAATGTAAAAATATCGCCAAATTAATTTGAAAAATTACTTGTCTCCTTACTTTTCACGCCAATCTAAAACATATCACTCGCCAGCCTACATAATTTGAAATGGATTCAGTCACCTTATAAATGCTCTTCATAATTTTCAATCTTCTTGGGTTATTTAAATTTAAATTTTATCGATATTCCTGAGCTTTCATGATAATACCGACACTTAAAATTCTGCTTTACCAAGATTTTCTACCGGTATTTTATCAGTCACACCCAGTATTAAATTTTAAATCGATAAGCATTTGAATCGGTCGGTAACATCAGAACCTACCAAAAGAAAATCAAGTGCTAAATATGCCATAATTCTAATTATACACATTGTACAGGTCACTCTGTTAACTTTAATTTACGAACCCGTCGTGAATGTCCGATTTTTACTGAAAATAGTATCTTCTTTTTACTTATATTACACCAGAAATGTTTATAGTTCATTGTAAAAGTCATTTTTCAGAAGCACTTTTAATATTCCGTTATCAATCGTCTTTTCCTTGAAGCAGAAATAATCTCAGCCTCGAATTGTTAGAGAATTTCCGCCTTTCGACTGCTCACACTCTTTTTGATAAGAGCCCAGTCCTCTAAAATATCTTCGTCTTTGAGCATATAAACTATAAAAGGTCCAGAAACCGAAACTGCTCTTCTTCTATCGGTGTGATTCCTTCGTCTTTTTCCACTGGAAATTTGCCACAAGTCAGCCGAAATATCTACATTGTTCCTATCTTCCTCGAGTCTGCGAATTTTCTCCTGCAATTCACCATGAATTGTGTCCCAGATGAGTTCTTTTTCACTCTTAAAATTCTGGGAAGCTGCTTGCTCCTCAGCTTCAAATTTGTTCTTGATGTTCTGAAGTCGAAACTGCCTTAGAATTTCGGCGACTTCCTGCTTTGTTTTCATATTTTCCTTGAGTCTTTCCAGAGGCATGAGGTATTCTTCTGATTTTCCTACGCGAACTTCGCTTAGCTTCGTGTCTACTTGGGTAATTCGTTCTCTGTAAAGCCTGAGAAGATGAAAAACAAGTTAGAAGATGTTCAAAAGCATATTTTAGGAGTTATTATAGAAATGAGAACGTTGTGTGCGCTACACGCGCAATATTTTACCCTTATATTAGAAAAAACTCGGTTTATTTCCCAACATTTTGTTATGGATTTCATAGAACAAAATTTTTTAACAGAAAAAATAACAGTCAAAACGGTATTGTTCCTGTAATATGACAAATTTACTTCAACTTCACAACTTTTCATTTTAGAGTTTTCCAGGATAGCCGTTTTAATTAGAGAAAAAAATTTTCGGGGTTTTCCCGGTTCACAAACATTTTTCACGGTCAATAAAATAAAAAAATTCGAACTCGAAAGCAAAAATTTTTCTATTTGAAGTAATAAAAACTGAGCTGCAAATTAAAGCACTAAAAGTGGACATGTTGAATTTTAATCTTTTAAAATTGAAGTTTAAAAGTTTTTTGACTCCAAAATTTTATATTCAAATGCTTAATAATTTACACATATAAAATGGAAGCTACTAACACTTTTCAACTGAACAATTTTAAATGAAATGCAGTTAAACTGCCAAATTAAAAAATTTTAACTTTTATAAAATGTACAGTTCAAAGATTCAGATTCAGTTCCAAAAATATAAATGTACGTTATCATTTTCAATGCTCTAAATTAAAGAATCAATCACTGAATTGAAACGGTTTTCAAAATTATATAATTTTAAGCAATTTTAAGCTAAAAACATCAAGAATTGAAGTTACATTTTTTTATAAAGGGAACACTTCTTAAATTAAAAGATAAATTCTTTTATTCTTAATAGTTTTAAAATCCTTAGAATGCTGCAAAATTTTATTTCAAAAATCTTGAAAAATCTACATTTTGTTTTACATTTTTTCACATTTCAAATTATTTTTGAAATGTTTTCAAAACTTTCTAACCATCATTTAAAATGATTCGAATTTTTCCTAAAAATTTTATAAAATCCTGCTAATTTGAAAAATTTCATTCAAATCCTCCACACCCATAATTTACAATTTTGTACATCTTTTTCAATATTCTTTTGGAATTAATTTTTCAAAATAAAAAATCATTTTCAATTCTCTTAGGAATCTTAAGAGAATGTTTTTCATTCTTTTGAAGTCTTTCACAATTCTTAAAAAGCTTCTAAATTTTTTGTTTGCAATATGCAAAAATCTGTATTTTGTTTTAAATTAGGCCGTGGGTTATTCGCGCCGAAATTTCAGTACGAATAGCCGAATCTTGTAGGTACACGTAGGCACTTCGCTTAAATGATTTGAAATAATTTCAAATTTTTAAGTAATTTTGAATTTTTTCAAAACTTCTGAAAATCTCTCAAACTTACTCGAATCATTTCTAAAAATATTAGGAGTTCAATTGTTATTTATACATCAAAAGTTAACAATTTGATTTACAAATTAGGCGTTTTTTTGTAATAGAACAATAAAAAATTTAACGTTCAAAGCTTAGTTTTTTTCTTTTTAGTTTTAAATATTTGATTTATAATTACTGATTTTAAATGAACAGTCAGATATTTCTAAATATCAGGTAATTTTCCTCTTTCCTAATTAAAAAATTTCAAATTAACCCTTTTAGTCACAGAAGCCAATATATTGGCTACCTGATTTTTTTTATTTTTCTCGTCATTTTTTTATATTTCATTAAAATTCCTGAAATTTTTTGCATTTTTAGTTATTTTAGTATTGAAAGGACATAAAAATATAGTTTGATTAATAAAATTCTTTATAATATTGAATATATGAATAAACAAACATAAAAAATGCCTTTTTTGCATGACTGAAAGGGTTGAATAGCTTAAAAATGGAAAATTTTAGACTGAAAAAATATTTGAAATTTAATAAAAGCGTTTACTTTAGTTTAACTAATAAATCTTTCCAATTGAAACCGTTTAATTTCTAATGTTAAAATATGGAAATTCTAAAATTGTGAACTGATTCCGAATCGTCTTGTAAAATCAATTATTATTCACTTTTTAATCCTGAAAGTACAGTTCAATTTAAAAAATCATTAATTAATTTATATTCAAAGTTGATCAACTAAAAATATTTGTTTTCCAAAATGTTCGATTTCAAAGGCTTCTAATTTTTATTTGTTTGTACGCTTAAATATTAAAATCGAAAATCGAAAATTTTAAAAGTGAAATATTTTTGAATTACCCACTATAAACTGAATGATATCATAATTGAAAAAGATACAAATTTAACTAATTATTTAAAAAACGGTTGAAATCAAAATTGGACAGATTTTTTTTTAATTTGCAAAATTCCCGGTCAAAAAATAAATTTACTTTCATATCCCGGGTTTTCCCGGTCCAGCGGCCACCCTGGATTTTCCATATTTTTCAAGATGAATATCTCATAGAAAGAAGAACGGAAAAATTTGGAATTTACAGGGTATTCAAATCAGTTCTTGCTCGAATCATCCTGTAAATTTGACTTTGGTCCCAGGATTTTTCTGCTAATATAACTAGTTGATAAAAATTTCAACATTTTCGCTAATCCTGAATAGCGACTGAAAAACCTTTTTTGATTCAAAATTCAACTACTTAGTTTAAAACTGAACTACTTTATTAAAAATTCATTTTTTTGGTCGATGATTCATCATTTTAGATGAAAAATATTTTTTTTTTTTTTTGCAAATTGAACTACTTCAACATTTTTTTAAATTATTTTTTCAACGGAAAATTCAACTATTCATGTTGTTACATTTAAAAAAAAATCAAAATTACTTCCTTTTTGGGGAGAAAAATGGAGAAAAAGTCAAAGCGAATCTTCGAAATTTGACTTGAATTTTGGATCCATTTTCCCCCCAAAAAAGGAGTATCTTTTATTTAAAAAAATTGCAATAATCTAACGGGATCAGCCGGTTTGATGTACAGTTACATTTTTTTCTATTTCGAAAAGTCCAATGTTGTAAACGTTTCCAAATTTTCACCGAATATTCGAACAAACCACTGCAGACCTCTACTTTGGAATCTTTCAAAATAGCATAAAATATTACAAATCCGTTGTAATCCCTTCAAATGATTGAAATAATGTCCCACTGAAATGTTTCAAATCCTTTAAAATATTTTAAAATACCCTGAAACATTTAAAATCTTTTGAAATCCCATTAAATTACTCAAAACAATGAAAAATTCTTTGAAATTTTTTCATTTTTTCAAAATCGATGACTTGTCCTGATCAACAAAATTTCCTGATTTCCAGGTTTTCCCTGCCCTGCGGCCACCCTGTGGTTTAATAAGGTTTTGGATTTCCAAACTCTGTTATTAAAAAGTAAAAATTTTTAAAATGTTTAGACGTACTGCTCTTTGAGTAAAGAAAACTGAGTTTCGAGATCATGTAGGTTTTCCATACAATCTATTCTTCGCCTCTCGCACTCATCTTCATCCATCTCGGAGGAATCATCACTATCAGTGTGCTCTGCACTGCTGTCGCAGGATGCTGAACTCTGGCTGTCATTGCTGTCATGAGACATTTCTTCACCTTCTTGCTCCGAATCATCTTTCACACTCGGCATCTAAGGATAAAATAAATTCTCTTAGAAAGTATGAAATATTTTAAAAGAAATATAAGATGAATAAAGTGAAAAAGTTACTTTTGTTTCTTGATGTTGTTTTTTGATTTGCGACAAGTAACTTACGAAATCTGACGAATTCTGACTTGGAAAAGAAATTGTTTTTGTTAATTCCCTTTGTATAAATTAGAATTATAATAATTTTACAAAATCACCTGTCCCAAGACAAAATTGCCTATCCCAAAATATAAATTATAATCCT